>JAJOZX010019433.1:0-22500 GCA_023014485.1 Bathynomus jamesi | reverse complement strand
AAAAGTTTTGCACCACTGTAGTCGTCGCTTCGCATTCATAAGGGTGATGTATGACTCGTGGACAGTTGCCCTTCCACAGAATCGTCCGACCTTCAGTTTCCTCCACAGAGTAGATACTTTTGCCGAGAAAACCTGTACATTCATTGACTCCTGGGTGATGGATTTTCGACTGCAGTCCGGTCTTTAATCACCACGTGTTTCAACGTTCGCCGAGCGCGGTATGTCATAATTTTTGGCCGGCCTAGTCTGGGCCCCACACTAACATATTTCGCAGTTTTCCACTTTTATATTATAATTCTCATAGGTGACTCGGGGAACTTAAAGTCTTCTCAATCTTACGCACAGTCATAACATCCAACTATCTTACCACCTCCAAACTACGTCAACTTTTATCTACGTGATATACTCATGAGTATTGAAAGAGGTAACAGACTAGCTTAAACGCCTTTGAACTACAGCGTTGCTCTCTGCAAAACAATTTATACCAGGTACATTTAGGGACTGGCAGGGAGAAGCTTGTCCCAATACTTTTGGGAGTATATATGTATAATGATAATAATAATAATAATAATAATAATAATAGTATCGTCATTATGATAAATATCAGGCTACAGCATGGCCAATGTCGAAGCACCACTTCCTGTCGATAAGCAATGTTAAGCGACATTTGGTCTTGACAGGAGTTGGAGGGGAGAAGGTCTTCTGCGTCCAGATTATGTACCGCCCCGTGGTTCGGATCCCACGAAAAGCTATTGGTTCCCTCCGTCAATACGACCTTAAATATTGCGAAGGAGGTAGGTTAAATAACCTAAACATTTCATATATATATATATTTGTGTGTGTGTGTGTGATTGAGTGTTTTTTGCGCTGATTCATAGACCGTGAAATCATACAATTACACATTAAACCATAAATACAATGCACTGATTGTTTGATGAATTTTTAAGATGTTTAATACGTAAATAACACTATAATTAAGTGATTTTATACAGACGAAATACATCGCATAAATACGAAATGTAGACAGCTTAATAAGGATTTACACTCTATTTATATATATATATATATATATATATATATATATATATATATCGAATACTCATTTACTGCGGGAAAACGCAGTCAAAGAACGCTGAAAAACACTGAGAGTAGAAATAAATATTCTTAATTTTTTTTTATCATACCAATGTTTCCACTCTAAATAGAAGTAGACGTTTCGTTTGACGTTTCATTGTCCCAATTTTGTGAATTTTTGAAATGTTTAATGCATTAGACATTTCACAGTAATTAAACATTTTGTTGGACATTTCAATAAGTCGATTTGAAATGTGTAAATTGTCGCAATTTTTTTTACCAATTGAAAAGACTAATCCGAAATGTCTAATGTGAAATGTTTAATGAATTGTCTTACAAAGAGTTTAAGGTTAAGTATAAATTTGAGGTTATATGAAAAGAATTGGTTCATAGCATCATTTAAAATAACTTTTAGTCTTTAATTTATATCCATTTCTTCTTGGAATTGACTCTGTATCCCTATCAAATAGCTTCCTGGCTTTATCAAAGCCATTTATCAGTTTTGGCACCTCCTTCCTGGTTAAAAAAAACAAAAAAAATTCAAATTAGTTCTCCAATAAGTAGACAATTTTCAGATGAATAATATCTAGTTCAGCTCTTTTTTCCTCAAATATTTTACCTCTCAGTTTTGGATTAATTTTGTCCCCCCCCCCCCCCCCCCCCCCCATCACCGCCCCGAACTCTTTCTAATTTATTAGTGTCTTCTCTCGAGTATAAGCTGTCTAACTTAGAGATTTAATCTAGGGTTGACCTACCGTATATCAAAAGGCCTAGTTCTAAGGCGAGGCTCAGGGTTCAGGGTTACAGACTGGTTCTTAATCTTGAAAGACTTTACTAGCCAAGGCCTAGCCGAATAAATAGAATTAATAAATGCATGAAAGACACTCGGAAGACCTTAGCTTACATGGAATGTACAAATGCAATAATTGTTTTCCCTCTTTTCGAGATAGCTTGTAAATACGAACACTAAATTAACTGTGTCACAATTTCAAAATATTTTTAACCACAATGCGCATACGTCAAGACGCAAACAATACAAAACTAACTTATTATACAAATGAAAGGTTTCAGTTCTACGCCTTTATATACAGGGTGTACATAAAGTCAGGATCTATTTTTGTGAAGCACTTGGAAATTATATGGAATTCAATCATAAAATGATAAAGTGGTAACATTTATTAAATAATTAAGAGTAGGATTCGACGTGACGCCCATCAGTATCCCTGCACAGCTCAAATCGTTCCGCAGCATTTCTAAACACATTCTGGAGCATTTGCGGGGTTATGTTATCTGCAGCAGTTCGTGTACGTAAGTTTTCAAGACTCGTAATCTTCGTCTGATAGACGTGCGACTCGATAAAGCCCCATGCAAAGAAATCTAAAGGGGTTAAATCTGGTCATCTCGCGACACAAGGTCTGTTGCTTCCGCGTCCGATCCAGCGATTTGGAAAACGTCCATTTAGATAATCCTGAACAATTTTGGCATAGTGACAAGGAGCACCATCATGTTGATTCTAAGGGGATAGGATTCGTGTCATAATATGACGTAATCAGAATCTATAAATAGATCCACAAATTGTTTAAACTTCATTCTCTTCATTGGGATTGCATTGGAGTGACGTGTATTATTTACTGGTCAAGATGTATCGAAGAAGGAAGTTTGTTCCTCGAAAAAGGAAGTACGTTCCTCGAAGGAAACCTAAATGGCGTTCGAAGGAGAAGATAGTTACAGCTTCAATGAAATTTGTTTATTATCTAAAAATACTTTTGGTGTTAATAGTGATGGGTTTTATACTTTGTGTTTGGATCTTCTAAATAATGAGTCTAAATCTACCATTTTAAAATTTAATTATTATCAAGTAACAGGTGTATCATTTCATAGTATTCCAGAACTTAATATGTCTGGATATGTGATTAATTTTGAAGATTCAATAGGTCGTAAGAAGGGGGCTAGGGACAGAATTGAGGGACCTAATGTAGGGGTATCCCCATCTCCATATTTAATTGTTCCACATTGTGTTTTGTTTGAACCTAATCTTGACTCCTCTCATAGTGCAGAGCAAGTAATGATCATCCAAGAACCAAGTGGTTCTCACCTTTTAAAGAGTTTAGATTGTATCGTAGATTGAAACAGGTGTGTGAGTTAGGTGATGCCGTAACTGCCCAATTCCCTAATACTTTAATTAAAATATCTACAAATGATTTAGGTAAACCATTAGGTCGTATATATGTTGGTAAATATACCCCTGAAGGATCTAATAAAAATGAATATGCATCTACATATGTTAATCGTATTGTATTTTATGTTAAGCTGTACGGTATGAAACAATAAAAATAAAAAAAAATAAAAAAATTTGGATTACCCTGTATTTTTTTGGATTACCCTGTATCACCAGCAAGTCCTCTAGTATTACCTAGGACTTGCGTTTGGTGGTGTTTTTGCAGGCAGAGCAATTGACGTCATAAAGCGTGGATGACGTCATACATTTCTAATCTATCTGTACATCCGGTTTACGTTTTATAATACCAATGATTTTGAAAATAATAATGATGGCAATAATTAATTTGATTAGCTTAGTAAGAGAACGAACGTTGCGAGACGTGAAGTTGACCGCCCTTAACATTAATCTTTTGGCATTGTCCAAAGACTATCTCAGAGAGTTAGAGCCTCGCAGAGTTAGCGTTAGGTGTTTGGCCAAACAATATTAGTTATTTAAAATTTGAAAGTAGATTCAAGTATTCATGTGTGTAGAGTACGTAAGTTTTCAAGACTCGTAATCTTCGTCTGATAGACGTGCGACTCGATAAAGCCCCATGCAAAGAAATCTAAAGGGGTTAAATCTGGTGATCTCGCGACACAAGGTCTGTTGCTTCCGCGTCCGATCCAGCGATTTGGAAAACGTCCATTTAGATAATCCTGAACAATTTTGGCATAGTGACAAGGAGCACCATCATGTTGATAGACGACGGGGATAGGGTTGTTAGTACCGTCGTCTATCAACATGATGGTGCTCCTTGTCACTATGCCAAAATTGTTCAGGATTATCTAAATGGACGTTTTCCAAATCGCTGGATCGGACGCGGAAGCAACAGACCTTGGCCAGCGAGATCACCAGATTTAACCCCTTTAGATTTCTTTGCATGGGGCTTTATCGAGTCGCACGTCTATCAGACGAAGATTACGAGTCTTGAAAACTTACGTACACGTATACGAACTGCTGCAGATAACATAACCCCGCAAATGCTCCAGAATGTGTTTAGAAATGCTGCGGAACGATTTGAGCTGTGCAGGGATACTGATGGGCGTCACGTCGAATCCTACTTTTAATTATTTAATAAATGTTACCACTATCATGTTATGATTGAATTCCATATAATTTCCAAGTGCTTCACAAAAATAGATCCTGACTTTATGTACACCCTGTATTTGAAACATTTAAGCACCGTTTATAGATATTTGAAATATCAAGTAAACATTTCGAACTAGCTATTCTTCATTTCAGAAAGCTAAGTTCATTATGGATGTCGAGTAGACGTTTCATATATATATGATATAACTAAACATCTCGTACCATTTAGAGTGTCGGAATACTGATTCCATCGTCAGGGGTTAAAACAGACTTTTGAAATAACTAATTTAAAACAGATACAAACACGAAATTATGTAATAAGTAAATAACTAACGTAAAATTTCTACTAAAAATTCAGTATATTCGCTGGCGATAGTTCTGATCGTAAACTGAAAATCATGGAACCTCTTTTTATTTTACAAACTGAAACCAGATCTTAATTTTGACGAGTCATTGATAGCTCTTTTGCGTTCTACTTAAGATGTAACTTGCTTATTTTGAACTTGTGATTTTCTAGTTTTTATTGTGTTAGTTCTATGTCATTTTACGTTACTTATTGATTTTTTTTTGTATTTGTTTTAAATTGGTCATTTTGCCTGTTTTTTTAAGCCTCGATGATGGAATTAGTGCGTTCAGAAACGTTGGTATTGGAAGAGTATGAAAATGTTTATTATTCCTGTGGTGCTCCTTTTCACTTATACCGGGTGTTTCAAAAGTCCCTCATTATTTTTAAAATTTTATTAAAATAGCAATTACAAGAGGAACCAAATGACAATTTGGTTGAGTCTACGATTCATGAGAATTTTGGTGGCATCAAACTTGGCTTCATAAGTCTACTGGAAAGTCACTGGTACACCTCAACGTGGGCACCGTCTTTTTCGAAACAAGCGAGCCACCGTTTTGCGCATTCTTGGCCGACATTGGACAACATTTCGGGAGTAACAGAAGCACACGCATTCCTGATCCGTTCTTCTAGTGTGGGGAGGACTCGCGGCTTGGTGGCGTACACTTTGCTCTTAATGTAGCCCCGCAAAAGAAGTCGCATGGGGTAAGATCAGGCGAGCGAGCAGCCCATTCGATGGGACCACGGCGACCAATCCACCGATCCGGGAACTGCTTATCAGAAATGAGCGAACCTCACGCGAGTAATGAGCAGGGGCACCGTCTTGCTGGAAAATGACTTCTTGCATGTCAGCTACAGCTGACAGTTGGGGGATGCAGAACTCCTGAAGCATACGAAGGTAATTGTCTCCGTTGACGTTCACGGAATTTCCATCTTGATCCCGGAAGAAGAACGGACCAATCAGCCCAGCTGAGGAGATGGCACACCAGACGACCAATTTCGGCGTGTCCCTTTCATGTTCACGGATCTCCGCAGGATTGTGAGTTCCCCAGATGCGGGTGTTGTGCCGATTGACGCGACCAGAAAGGTGGAAGAGAGCTTCGTCGCTGAACCACATGTGCTCCAGGATCGATGGGTCTCTTTCGTAGTGATGCAGCAGTGTCTCACACATCTCCACCCGGCAATCGTATTATTGAGGTTCCAGCTTCTGAACCACCTGGATCTTGTACGGATACAGCTTGAGACCACGCCGCAAAATCCGTTGGATAGATGTCGCGCTGATGTTCAGTTCCGCAGCAGCTCGCCGAATGGACTTTCCTTGACTCTGAGTAAACGCCTCACGGACAGTTTCGACATTCTCCTCACTCCGCCCACTTCGAGGTCTTCCTGATCGTGGTTTGTCCTTTACGGATCCGGTCTCCATAAACTTCCGGTGGGTGGCGACGATAGTGTTCCTATCCGATGCATAATGCTGTCCGTAGACTGCCCGGAATCGTCGCTGCACTTCGACCACAGATTGAAAAACCTCCTCCCATGCAGCGATTTTACACCTCTGCACTAGAGTCAGCATGGTAGCAGAAGAAAACGGAGCAAAACTTCAAATATAGACTCAAAAAAATTCTCAACTACTGAGTAAGAGTTTACCACAAGATGAACGTCGTTGGTCGATTAGCTGCAAAGAAAATTGAAAATCAAATTAGTGAGTGTCTTTTGAAACACCCGGTATATATATATATATATATATATATATATATATATATATATATATATACACACACACACACACACACACACACATATATATATATATATATATATATATATTATAGAGTGTATCCCAAGGGGAAGTGTGGAATATGAATACTGTATCATGATTTTAATACCATGAATGCATACGCTCATCATCTTTATTGTATCACATGCTGATCACCCTTATCATTTTATCGTGCATATATCAAATTCGCTTCGTCGTACTGTGTATTAAGAGGTAGAAACTCCTAACGTGAGTGCCAAATTACACGCAGTCCCCCATTACCATTACCAGTCGAACAATCCAATACACATACCCGATCTGGAACCACGAATTCATTAAGAATGAAACGACAGTAAGATCTTCGCGTTAGAGAGAGAGAGAGAGAGAGAGAGAGAGAGAGAGAGAGAGAGAGAGAGAGAGAGAGAGAGAGAGAGAGAGAGAGAGAGAGAGAGGAGAGAGAGAGAGAGAGAGAGGTTTTACGACACGACCGCAGGGCTCATTAACATTAATGTTTAATGAAGATGCTCTGCACACGAGGGTTCGATTCTTCATTGTTTTCTTATCACTAAATTGTCATCCCATCGACTACGCTTATATATATATATATATATATATATATATATATATATATATATATATATATATATATATATAATTTAAAGGATGGCTCGATATATAAAACATACCAATAATAAAAGCTAAATCTTTTATTTCTATCTTCATCCTATACGATTATCTCCCCCCCCCCCTCCCCAATTCCGCCCTTCCTCCCCGACCCCCCCTCACCAGATATGCAGCATCACCTTGAACTTTCAACTTCTCATCCGAAATAAATCCATGATTTAATTATTATAAACGTTCTAATTAACAAGATTAAATAATTCCTACTTTTAAATTGAATCTCGCTTATAAAATGGCCATAAATGAGAGACTTCGCGTAATCGATACGAATCACCTTTGACGCCTCTCGTCTAATCCACATAAATTTATTTAATTTGATCCCCCCCCCCTCCATAAAATGCATCTTTTAAACGATTTAACTACGAGATAACACCAAAACGTATATTAATAATAATTATTATATATATACTGTATATATATATATATATATATATATATATACTGTATAATAAGTGTATATATATATATATATCTGACCTCATCAAAGTATGCCATATGATGTACAAACACTGTGTACAAAGTTTTATTGAGATATTTTAATATTTAGAGGTCGCTCAATGGCTTCCAAGTATTGGATACGAGATTCTCAGAAAGTGTGAATATAAACAATTTCCAAATGTATTTAAACAATTTATTATGTTCCTACATTAGCAGGAAGTGCGCGAGACATTATCGTAATATTAACATGAAGTACATTAACCTCAGACAGTAGCGTAATTATTATGATTAATCATTATTTCCACTCAAGGTATGCTTTTGTCCCCGTGTGCAATGCTCGCGATGGTCTTCAACAACCTGGTGAAGAAACTGGAGTTGTTCTTTATCTTTGGTTAGGTATCCAGAAAAATCCTGGATGAGAGCAACTCCACGTTCAGCGAAGTCATTTGTTACGGTTAGAGTTTTTACAGTCTCCTTCACAGTCTGGTAATGGGTATCCTCTTCCCATTGCTCAGCAGTTTTCTCCAAGAATTCATCTGGGAGGTTGAGCTTCGTGAACAATGATTTTGTGTTTTTTGTTACAAAGTTTTCCAAGCTTTTTTTCTTTCACAGTATCCAGGTCAACAACCACACGCATTGGAGGGTTCTCTTGTCCATCAACACTAGTCATAGATATGACCGTGCGTTTTTTGATATCAGGGAGGGCTAAAAGACTAAAATGACACGCACTAATGCAAACACATCCTACCATTAAGGCGACTGAAATGATACTGGGGTGCAGCGTTGCCATCCAAAAATAATGAAAATCTGAAGATTGATGTCAAAATATCTGTAGAAATCTGTAGTTTCAATAAAAATATCTGTAGACAAAATCTGTAAACTACCATTTGATTTTAAAGTTTATTTTTGTAAGTAACATATGCAATAATATTCATAATTCCAAACAGAAATACAAAAATGGTCAATTAAAAACAAAATTTAGTGAATGAAAGGTAGATAAACTGAATATTTTAAACCAGAATACTATTCAAGCTACGTTTATAGGCCAGTTTAAGAATGATCTAGACAAAAAGCAGCAAATAGAAAGAACAAGTATACAGCAACAAAATAAGGATGCATATATACAAAATGGAAAAAGGAATTCAATAAAATACATAATTTTGTGCTGTACTGGAATTATGGAATGAACATTATCATTAACAACAATAGGGCTATTTATCTGTACTGTAGATTCCACCCTTTGCTTTCTTTAGCAGTGTGTTTTGTTGATGACTTAGTAAGAACCGACGCACAGTCAGCTGAGTGTGGCGTGTTTATGTTATGTTGCACTCTCTACTGAGAGGTGGCGCACGAAAATAATTTGTTGGTTCTCATGGAGAAATTCAGTAATATTACCATAATATCCAGTGTAGTCCGTCGTGGTTAGTAAAAAAAAACCTCAATCTTAGAAATCGGCAAATTTTGCCCATTTTGAAGGAAAATCTGAAAAGAAGCATAAAAAAAATCATAAATTTTAGAAATCTGTAGATTTCGCCCATTTTGGGGGAAAAATCTGAAAATCTGAAACAAAGCATAAAATCTGTAGATGCACAGATAAATCTGTAGAAATGGCAACATTGCTGGGGTGAGGCATAGAAAAGAGGAAGCGCATTTCAATTTAGGAAAAGTAACGACGCGTCATCAAAGTTTTAATGGCCTTGAGCGACCTCTAAATATTAATATTTTCTCATGAAACTTCATAATCAACGTTTTTACATGCAATGTCACATTTTTAGATGGTCAGACCGAAACTCCTTCCTTGATGGTTCAATTCTTACCATACAAATAAGTGACACCCTAATATATGTGTGTGTGTGTGTGTGTGTGTGTTCGACCCATCCGCAACATCCCAACATATATATATACACACACACACACACCTATATATACCATTACAAATACAAAGCAAACGCTGTTGGAAACACTGTTGTTTCTTCCACAACAAATATAATTACATATAATAATAGTAATTTATTAATGACAGTCAGCTAAAGCCTGAGACGCGAGATATTTGAGATTACAGCGTGGCTTTGGTTCATTTGTGGAGAGCGAGTTTGGGACAGAATATAAATATTTGTGGTTCGAAAAATCGGAGTAAAGACAAAAATTTGACCTCAGGGAGGAAACAGAAACGTAAGATGCGCCTCGCTCCTGATTAATTATGCACCCGGACCTTATATACCTTAAGGTCCTGTATATAAAATGAAGTAAACGTTCTCTCCGAGCGGACGAAAAGCGATTGTGAGAAAGGCCATTTATCCGAATATGAGAAATCAAGTTTGGTTCCTTCCTGTCGCGATGAGCTACTGTATACGTACGTACCGAAGAAGTCTCGCCCTTTAACTGACCTCCATATCAGCATGATGATGGTGGTTCGTGCTGCAACTGCCCTTCCGGAACGTAGTTTCGGAAAAATATAGTTTGTATAATTTTATTTTATGATTTATCATTTTAACTTCTGTTTTTTAAGGTTTAAAAAATTCATCTCTCTCTCTCTCTCTCTCTCTCTCTCTCTCTCTCTCTCTCTCTCTATATATATATATATATATATATATATATATATATAATTTCAGTATACATGATATACAGTGTGTAGCTAAATTTAATGTAGGATTAAATGAGGCTTATTAAATGAAACCCTTACACTGGCTTATGGAGCACACTGTACATCAGTATTTTAAGAGGTGAATATATATATACGGTGAGAGACCCTAAACATATTCAAATACCAGTTAATATTGAATATGATTATGCATATTGTATCTATAATGTCAATTTGAGTGCGTAAAAAACTTGCCCGCTAATATATATTCAAATTAGTTGGTTTGCACCCTACAAATTATCTTGGCAGATTTCGCAAATGAGCTATTCTGGATTGGAAAAAATTAGGATTGAATCATATTTTTACATGTAAATTAAAGTATATATGAATTGGTTTGGTGTTTATTTTTTTTTATGTATATATGTGTACAAGTGTAGAGAGATATTTTTCTTGCAAATTATACGTTTTTGACACGCATTACTTGTGACTTTGAAATGTTTAGTATCGTGGGCTCTCGTAAGAGGTTTTGGCTCTGGTATAATTTTTTATTTATTTTCTATTTTGATAAGTAACTATTGTTTTTAGTGGAGAAGAAGTTCAGGTTTGTGTATATGTATGTATATATATATATAATATATATATATATATATATATATATATATATATATATATATATATACAGGGTGTACATAAAGTCAGGATCTATTTTTGTGAAGCACTTGGAAATTATATGGAATTCAGTCATAAAATGATAAAGTGGTAAGATTTATAAATAATTAAGAGTAGGATTCGACGTGACGCCCATCAGTATCCCTGCACAGCTCAAATCGTTCCGCAGCATTTCTAAACACATTCTGGAGCATTTGCGGGGTTATGTTATCTGCAGCAGTTCGTATACGTGTACGTAAGTTTTCAAGACTCGTAATCTTCGTCTGATAGACGTGCGATTTGATAAAGCCCCATGCAAAGAAATCTAAAGGGGTTAAATCTGGTGATCTCGCTGGCCAAGGTCTGTTGCTTCCGCGTCCGATCCAGCGATTTGGAAAACGTCCATTTAGATAATCCTGAACAATTTTGGCATAGTGACAAGGAGCACCATCATGTTGATAGACGACGGTACTAACAATCCTATCCCCGTCGTCTATCAACATGATGGTGCTCCTTGTCACTATGCCAAAATTGTTCAGGATTATCTAAATGGACGTTTTCCAAATCGCTGGATCGGACGCGGAAGCAACAGACCTTGGCCAGCGAGATCACCAGATTTAACCCCTTTAGATTTCTTTGCATGGGGCTTTATCAAATCGCACATCTATCAGACGAAGATTACGAGTCTTGAAAACTTACGTACACGTATACGAACTGCTGCAGATAACATAACCCCGCAAATGTTCCAGAATGTGTTTAGAAATGCTGCGGAACGATTTGAGCTGTGCAGGGATACTGATGGGCGTCACGTCGAATCCTACGCTTAATTATTTAATAAATGTTACCACTTTATCATTTTATGATTGAATTCCATATAATTTCCAAGTGCTTCACAAAAATAGATCCTGACTTTATGTACACCCTGTATATATATATATGTGTGTGTGTGTGTGTGTGTGTGTAGAGGCCGACCGGAAATCCTTTCCTCGCCGTTCTCAATCAGTCATGGAATCAAAACAAAAGATGTACACGTGGGCATGAAACAGGCCCACACAGAAAACACAGACTTTGTGGTATTTCCAGAAACGACCACCAGAGGACGTCACCAAGGCCTATAACATGCAGTTTCTTTCTCAAATCATTCTCACTTGCCATTTTCTCGTTTTGGTCGTCACATCTCACTCTCAGCACCTTCGTCAGTAGCACCACTCGTCATGCCACCCGCTCTCCGGCGAAGGCAGGAGAGCGGCCCGCTGTTCCTTGAAGGCTCCGGTCGAGCATACACGAAGTTTATCATCAAGTAAGGCCCTCTACAATTTTATCCTGCAAGAAGCAACATCACTGCTGCAGGAGTTTCCGTTGGCCACATTCTCAACACGTCTCTACTGGCCCTCAACACTCATCCTCTCGCCGGTAAGGCCAGTCCGCCTGCAGAAGCAATCACCAGAAGCCCAGGTCCGTAAACCTTCTATTAGGCTACGAGCCACAAACCTCACTTTGCTCGTCACTTATCCTCTCACCACAATTCGATCGGCGCCTGTTCAACAAGTACTTCAACAGGCCCTCAACACGTCTTCAGAGTGATCCAGCGTCGCGGTAAGCCTCTTGTCGGCCCTTACTCGGCCTACAGTGTTTTGTTACGTCGTGCTTTCACAAGCTCTGCCTAATCGCGTAGGCTTAGACCTAAAGGGGTCTTCATTACCGTTTCAAACTAACTCTCTCGTTAAGACCGCAATAGGCCTATTCAAGTGTTGTACCAATACCATAATTTTGTATCACTCTGTTATTGTGTTCATTCTCAACGACCTAATAAATTTACTGTACCAACCGTACTTGCATTATTTCAGTTATCAAGAGGCTTCATTATTTATTCCGTGTTCACCTCTGCATATCTCATTAGCCTACCTGAATTAGTGTACTTACTTAACAATTAGACTGTATAACCATTCCTTATTGCTAAGAATCAGTCATCGTTAGCATAGTATAAATGCCGTTATATAATTGTTAATCACTATAAATACCGTTATTGAATTGTTAACACTGTGAACAAATAATTGATTTATTTTCCTAATTAAACACAAAACAACAAAGTAATTTCCCTCTCCTTATTAAATATTGTTTGTTCGGGCTGTAGGCCCAAGCTGGTGACCCCTAATTATTCAATTAATTTCAATTCAGTAATTATAGTAACCCTACTTTCTTGGCCACATCAAATTGGTGATCCGTTGGCCACTATATATATATATATATATATATATATATATATATATATATATATATAATTTTTGTCTACCGCAAATAACACTTGGTAATGTTAAAAATAGTGAAATATATTGTTATAAAACCCAAATCCCCAAACTTTATTTTCTTTGTTTTCTGTATGTATATTTTGTGTATCTGTGTACCATTACTATTGTATACACCGGTATTTATTATAATACTGTGTATATAGAAATTTAAATACAGTATTTAACTCACTTTTCTTATACAGGGTGATACAGATTTTTCTTCTTTTCGCACTCTGTATACCGTACAAATTGTTATAGTTTTTTCTGTACCTACTGTATATGATACGTTTAATACAGTTTTAATTTTTCTTTTTAATTCGGCTATTCTTTTTTACTCGTTCCTCCGTGCATGAACGCACGTGCCCGATTATTGCGCTCTTGTTCTTCCTCATAAGCCTGAAGTATATGCAGGTAAATCGAATCTTCTTCCATGATATTCGTTTATACACCATGGAAGAAGATTCGATTTACCCGCCTATACTTCAGGCTTATATGAAGACGGAGATAAATGGTAGCCAGCACCGCTTCCCGTTAGATCAGCGTGGTTAAGCGACGTCGCGTCTGATCAGTAGTTGGAACCTCCTCCACGTTCAGATGATGTAAAGACCGGTAAATGGTTTGGATCCCACGTAAAACCTTATAGTAAGTCCCTTCAGTAACTTAGCCTCAGATGTCACGAATTAAGGAGATTAAACAAACCCCAATAATTATTGTGAAGATGACGATATAGCTTGATCGCTCCTATATGAGTACAGAGGGTTGACAAAAATAAATAGACATTTTGGGGGGGGGGGGGGGGGTTCCTGTATTTTTTTTTATTTGATAATAAAAGTCAATAAATAATAACAGATTTATCGAATAAATATATTTAAAATCGTGTTGCTTTTCCCTCTGAATTATGTAAAGCTGACACACGTTCTGACATTCCATTGATGAGTTTTGCCATTTGTTCTGGAGGACAATCATCGGGGTATCTATTTAATTTTGTCAGTCCTCCGTATGTTGCAGTAGTTAGTTTGTGAACCTATCAATTTCACGTAATGCCTAAACGTTTCTTGCATTTCGCGTAATGTTTATGACCCTTCATCGGGTTAGATTAATTAATTATAGGTTAAGTAAGTAGTACGTAATGCCTGTGATTAAGGGTCACGGGCATTTCGTGAAACGCCTGAAATTTTTTGGCATTACGTGAAATGCTTGAAACGTCTAGAGTCTAGACAATGCATCAGATCACTACTTTCACACATTGAAAGGGTACCTTTCCCCTCCCACGCTACGATTTGGTCAATATAAATTTCCAACTTCACCTCGTATTTGGGTGCAACATTTTAATTAGACGCTTTCAAGAAAACATTTTTAATATTATTATTATTATTATTATTATTATTATTATTATTATTAATAATAATAATAATAGAACCCCTCGGAACACAATATATGTAGAAAGAAATACAGTTATTTTCGCCTTTTCTTTTGATGGATACACAATAAAAAAACGAGCGACGATTGTGCAGCCTCTTTAAAACCCGAACTTTGTGGGGGCGCGGGGGGGGTAGTTGGGATGGGGGGGGGAAGAATGTCTAAAAAAAAAAAAAAATAAATCTCTCTCTCATGTATTAAATATTCATATTTTGGCCAATAACGAGTGGCATAAAATTCATTCTATTGATAGAGTTAATGCGGGGCAAATAAAACTGTTTTTATGTTTATTTTTATATGCTAAAAGTTTGTATTATGAGAGGCTCTCTCTTTCCTATCTACTCCCTTTAAGAAATTTTAAACAAAAGCTTTATAAATATAAATATTAGGTTTGAATAGGCTTTTTTTCCCCATTTTATTTTTTAGATTATATATATATATATATATATATATATATATATATATATATATATATATATATATACTTACTTTAGGTGAGTTCAAACGACTGTTCAGGATCGGTCGATCCCTCTGCAGCATCCCGCCTCATTTGCGGGATTTGGTGAAGGAGATTATATTATATATATATATATATATATATATATATATATATATAATATATATATATATATATATATATATAATGTTGCATGTATTATGTTACAGGAGTGGCGCAAAATCTTGCTTGTATGCATTTCAATGCAAATTGCATTTATTGATGAAATAAATTGATTTGAAAGCTTAAATTTTTTTATGTTCCTGGCTATATATATATATATATATATATATATATATATATATATATATATATATATATATATATATATATATATATACTGTATATGGAGAGAGAGAGAGAGAGCTTCACAATCTGAATGATTATAATTATTGGTTATAATGATTCCTCCATGTTAAGAGTAATTAAAATGATGTATTGTATTGGTTGAACGACTGACTTATTCTTTTATTCAGACTACTCAGTATCATATATATATATATATATATATATATATATATATATATATATATAATATATACATGCTTTTTTTGTAAAAAAAAATGGTGCCGGTACTCATTGGGATTATATATATATATAATATATATATATATATATATATAGAGAGAGAGAGAGAGAGAGAGAGAGAGAGGCCCGTATCCAGGGAGGGGCCAGAGGGGCACGTGTCTTCCCCAAATTTCGCGAAAAATATTTTTTGAAGGGTTTTAATTTTTTGCTTTTTTGTTTAATAATATAATTTTGTATAAGACGCTGCTGAACGTGAAGAGCAGCGTAGTCAGCAAAAATTTAATATAAACAAGGGTATTTGAGTCTAGCAAAGCTAAAGTGATGTTGTTTGTGTGAGTTTATATGTGGTGTGTTGGTGGAATGCATAGCTACCGGCATAGCCGCTGGCTGTCAACACAGACCAGCATATTGTCGGTTATGTGGATTATGCTTGTGCTAATCTTAGTTCATATAGGTGTATTATTTTCGTGTTATTAACTTGAGTGTTCTCATCTTTTCAGAATTAATGAAGAAGATTACTTCATTTTTTGTGCCGATTAAGCGGCAGAGAATTGATACTAGTGAAGGGCAAAGTTCCTAAAGTGAAAATATTGTCCTAACTGAATGTGATACTACAGAACAAATTACAAATTTACCAGTGAGCAATTTCAGAGACATTCATTTGAGTTTTTTTCTGAGCTTCATTTCATACATCATCTACTTGCAGTCAATGAATTTAAAGTAACGCCACCCTATGCACCCTCAATACTCCGAAGAAGAGCTATACACACTATTATCTACTTTCTGAAGTTGGTGTGCCCCCCCCGAAAAAAAATCCTGGATACGGGCCTGTATATATATATATTAACATAAATCATAACATTAACTTACCGTTTTATAGAAAATTCCAAATTTTCATCAAGTTCTCATCTGCTTCAATATGTCGACTTCGTTCCTTGCTGTTAGTGTCAACTGCTGAGTGGCGCATAATAAATTGTATTGTGTACTAGCTCGTAGTTGTTTATTTTTAGATGCCTTACATTTGTTGTGTACGTAAAGTTTATCTACAATTGATTGCAATGCTTACCATATAACAACTATACTTGCCATGAAATAAAATAGGTATACAGTATAATTTTATACTACAGAATATTATAATACAATATCGCTTAAGTTTTAGAAAACTTAACAATTTAATAAGAAAGATTCTAGATAATTTACGAATTAATTATCCAAAAAAGGTGCCTGTACGCCGTACCGGTGCGTACCGTCACAAAAAAAGCCATACATTATATATATATATATATATATATATATTCTGCGTTCCAAATTATTAAGCAGATTACATTTTCTCCAATGTTTTCAAAAGCTTTTCCCCGATTTCAATGAAATTTGTAGCAAATAATCACTATTATAGCAGCATTGATGGTATTCATTCCGATAAAATATTTTGATAATTAAAATAATTATCCCATTTTATTGAAAAATATGTAAAATATTGTGTTCCGAATTATTAAGCAAGTATTCTATTTACAGATCTAAATGGTGAAAATGGGTAAGAAGAAGGATTTAACACTAAATGAGAAAAGAAAAATAGTCAAGTTACTCACTGAAAATATAAAATCTATTGAAATTGCGAAGCAGTTTGGCAGAGCTTATCGAACTGTAAACAAGTGTACAGCGGAGGGTACCAAACTGAGGCAGCGAAGTGATAAAGGAGCTATAAGAAAAGTGACAAGGCGGCAGATATCTGTAATCAAGCGCAAATTGCAAAGCATCCATTGTCCTCAAGTAAAGAAGTTTCTGAGCAGGCTGGCATACATAATGTACCAAAAACATCTCGATGTGGAATCCTCCAAACAATTGGCAAGACGTGTAAACCTACGATTCAGTCACCATTAACACCCAGGTACAAAGAAGCCGCGTGTTGAATGGGCGCGTCAGTACGTGAAAACAGATTTTAATACTGTATTGTTCATCGATGAATGAAAAGCAACCCTTGAGGGACATGATATTTGGTCAAGAAGATGTATTGCTGAGAGCCAATTTTTACCATCGAGATTAAGACGCCAACAAGGTGGAGGTATTGCCATGTTTTGGGCAGGATTGATAGGCAATGAAGTAGCAGTCCCATACAGAGTGCCTGATGGTGTAAAAATGAATGCCCAGTCTTACACAAACTTTCTAAAAGAAAACCTCATTCCATGGTAGAGATTGACTCTTAGCAATCCATCTTCTTGACCAACCATCAGATCCCTCAAGGGTTGCTCTTCATTCATCGGTTAACAATACAGTATTAAAATCTGTTTTCACGCAGTGACGCGCCCATTCAACACGCTGCTTCTTGTACCTGGGTGTTAATGGTGACTGAATCGTAGGTTTACACGTCTTGCCAATTGTTTGGAGGATTCCACATCGAGATGTTCTTGGTACATTATGTATGCCAGCCTGCTCAAAAACCTCTGTACTTAAGGACAATGGATGCTGTGCAATTTACGCTTGATTACAGATATCTGCCGCCTTGTCACTTTTCTTATAGCTCCTTTATCACTTCGCTGCCTCAGTTTGGTACCCTTCGCTACAAACTTGTTTACAGTTCGATAAGCTCTGCCAAACTGCTTCGCAATTTCAATAGATTTTATATTTTTAGCGAGTAACTTGACTATTGTTCTTTTCTCAGTTAGTGTTAAATCCTTCTTCTTACCCATTTTCACCATTTAGATCCATAAATAGAATACTTGCTTAATAATTCGGGACACAATATTTTACATATTTTCAATAAAATGAGATAATTATTTTAATTATCAAAATATTTTATCGAAATAAATACCATCAATGTTGCTATATATAGTGATTATTTGCTACAAATTTCATTGAAATCGGTGAAAAACTTTTGAAAACATTGGAGAAAATGTAATCTGCTTAATAATTTGGAACGCAGTGTATATACACAGGGTGTCCGAAAACCTATACCCAATTGGAAATGCATTTATTTATAGAATCATATCATTAGTGTTCAAAATGTTTCCTAGTCACTTTGAAGCAGGTTAATATGATTAATTAATTTATATAATTCCTATTGGAGAACAATACCGTACCTTACAACCTTACAAAGGTTTCGCGCGATGATTCCTCATTTCGCGAAGGTCAAGCTTGTTGCCCTTCCTCTCGAGTTGGCCTGGTAAAGTAGTAAATATATATATATGAGTATATATATATATATATATATATATATATATATATGAGTGTGTATATATATATATATATTATATTATATATATATATATATATCTATAGTGAGTATATATATATTAATATATTATATATAATATATATATATATATATATATAATATAGATTATATATATATATATATATAGTATATATATATATATATATTATGTATATATTATATATAGTGATATATATATATATATATATATATATATATATATATATTATATATATATATATATTATATATATATATATATATTATATATATATTATATGTTAACTACCCACTAAGAAGGGCCCTTAGAGCTACTCTCGATTAGGCCGAGGATCCACTGTGTCCATAGAGAAATAGTTTCATTGCAGACAGTAAGTATAGTATATAAATGGAATCTTACCCACAATTTCTTTTTTTTAATTTTATGGGTGGGAAAGATGTTAGTTGGCAAGTATTTAAACGAAATGAAGGATTTGAAAAATGACGTTCAAATAGAAAATGAACGTGACAATCATTGAAAAAAAGACTTAGTTTTAAGAGGTATAACGAAATTTTTTACCACGTATTAACCACCAGTATTCTTTCCTCGTTGTTTTCAACACAGTTTTAACGCCATTTTGAAAGGAACGCTTCGTAAAGCCTCTTTGAGCACTCTGACCATCAACGTTTCTCTTGAATTTCGGTCTTTGCTTCTTCGAATAATATGCGGAGAACTACTTCAGTTTGTTGTCTGACAGTTGTATCCAGATGTTCACACGTATTTAAACTGGATGAGTTTCCAAGCCATCGTCCGAAGTTAACTTATCAAAAATTGCTGCATAGATGTCATCTATCAAAATTAAAATCCCCCTCCCCCCCTAAAGAAACGGATAAAGAATCTTGTTATACTCTTTACATTTACGATTAACTCGTAAAATATTCGATTGTAAAGAATTTTTTTTTTTTTTAGATTCAGGAATGGATTTATGACCAGAGCAGAAAATATTTTGTGCCAAATTTTTTTTCTTTATTTCTATGAAAACAACGCATATGTTTCATTGGATTCCGTGTTTCGGGGAACAGGGTGAACTCGAAGAAAGTGACAACGAAGGTGAACAGGTGGTGGTGGTGGTGTCCGAAATGAATAAGGTGATGGATGACGTGGCCGAATTACACTCTGGTTTTGTGGCCCATATATATATATATATATATATATATATATATATATATAATTTCACAATTAAATTGCGAGTATTAAGTTACAGTCCGAGAACTAAGTAGTAAGTACGAAGTGTTACTTTCAATTATAAAATCGGATTAAAGTTCACCATATGAAGCAGGGCCGTTTCTGGCATTTTTGGGGGCCCTGGACAAGATTTTTTTTGGGATGGCCCCGAACCCCATTAGCTGATCATTTGCCAGATATGCATCAAAACGTCTGCCTTATATACATATAATGTGATATATATATATTATATATATATACACATTTCAACTGCAAACAACACAGTATAATTAACGTAAAGAACGACGCTTGTATAGAAGAACATTCCGCGCAAGATGAGGAGGGAGAACGAACAAATGAAAAAATGAGGTAACCACCCGGGAATCGAACCCGGGATCTTCCGATTGCCGGTCAGATATGATAACCACTACACCATGGGCCTCACTCAATCAGAAGTCGTAATTCTCCTACATACGCGCAGAAACCAATACTGTGTGTTGTTTGCAGTTGAAATGTATATATGTGCGGCATGCTGGGGGTGCCCCCTCAGGGCATTGGTTTCTGCGCGTATGTAGGAGAATTACGACTCTGATTAAGGGAGGCCCATGGTGTAGTGGTTATCATATCTGACCGGCAATCGGAAGATCCCGGGTTCGATTCCCGGGTGGTTACCTCACTTTTTCATTTGTTCGTTCTCCCTCCTCATCTTGCGCGGAATGTCTTCTATACAAGCGTCGTTCTTTACGATATATATATATATATATATATATATATATATATATATTAGTGATGGGACGATTGTCATATTTCATACAATCGCTGTTGCGATTGCGATTGCGATTGTCAGAATTTGAAAATCGCGCGATTGCGATTGCGATTACGATGTTTTAGCTTTAGCCTCACATAACGCTCATTTATGCTTTAAATATACCTAAACGCGTTACCTACCATAGGGTTAGCTTGATTTTTTAACATTCCAATTTTACATAGAGCAAATAAAGAGGTGTACTTATTGTTATTATTAAACCAATTTTTTTATTCTGTTTTCAACTAATTCGCAACCCGTTTTCATTTCTGTTTTTGACTTATTTATTATTTATTTATTATTCCGTATTGTTGTTAGCTAAACTTTCCTTTAAGTACGCATGAAAGAGCAGCTTTCATAGAAACTTTTGTATAGATTTAAATCTTTTGTTCACAATCGCAACAATCGCACTCATTAAATGCGATTGCAATTGCGATTGCGATTGTAAAAAATGTGCGATTGTATCGCGATTGCGATTGCGATTGCGATGCATCGTCCCATCACTAATTATATATATATATATAATATATATTATATATATATATATATATATATATAATATATATATATGGAAAACCCCACGTACCATGCACAAAGTCCTTAACTTTTCCATCCATGAGGCAGCGCGATTATGCTGTTGCGTACAACAATAAGCCAAATTTGCATTGCCAAAATGAAAATTCTTATTGAAATTTAGTGTTTCTTTGGTTGTAATTTTTAAACATAATTAACAGTGCACACACTGAACAAAAACATTTTTACATTTTTAAAAACATTTCGCCCAATAAATACAAAGATTGTTTCGAATTCAATCCCTATCATATCCTTCAGAAATTTTGCCTCCTACACTTTTTTGAAGCGGGGTCCTAGGCAGTCGCCTACTTCGCCTATTGAAGGAAACGGCCCTGATTTGAAGTCTCACTGAGTACCACAGAAGGCTAGTCCTTAGACCTACATAAACACTTTATAACCAAATAAATAAGTCGCGGATAAAATTAAATCACGAGAAGGTTTATAATTTTATTCTTACGTCCACTTAATTACACGGAATAACGTTATATAATGACGATTAAACATGGCCGAGGGACGAGCTAGAATTTCTCTTGGCCTTGGGGAAATAAACTTAATAACTTCAAATTACCAAATACATGATGGAAGGCCTCTTTATCCACTGCCGACGCAAAAGTTTGTTTTCTAAATCACTTTCGATCAAAAACCGAAGGCGAATGAGATTCTCTGACTCTGAATGCCTCCGAGTCTCGCTCGATGCTTTTGAACGCTCTCTCCTTCTGCGTTGTGCCTTTCTGTAGTCGTCTGGAAAACATTTCTCTCAAGTTGTCATTGGCGAGTCCATTCAAGTTCCTTCATTTCTTACATTACGAATAAACTGTAAGTGGAGAAACATCTTAAAGTTTTCTATTCTAAAATTTATAATTAATTTATAATTAATTGTTAATTTCCCTAAATGGGCCTATTACTTATTTATAATTAAAGTTATTAGGTTTATTGACTAATTTCTCGCATGACATCTATGACACGCGTTAATGGTACCCCTTTGAAGAAATGTGACGTCAGTCGAAATAAAGGAGCGCGACTGGCCACAAAATAATCATGTGATGTAAGGTGGCGCGGTGCAGGCACGCAATAGTACAAACTGTCGCGTACTGAACAACGGCGCAGTCA
>JAJOZX010019432.1:27500-34218 GCA_023014485.1 Bathynomus jamesi | reverse complement strand
ATTTATATATATATATATATTATATATATATATATATATATATATATATATATATAGAATATATATATATATATATATATATATATATATATTTTATATATATAAATATATATATTTTATATAGATATATATATCATATATATATATATATATATATATATATATATATATATATATATAAAATATATATATATATAAATATATATATATTTTATATTATATATATATTTTATATGTATCTATATATATATTTTATATATATATATATATAACATATATATATATTTTATATATTATATAATATATAATAATATACTACAGTATATATATAAATATATATATTATATATAATATATATATATATATAATATATATATATATATATATATATTTTATGTATATATATATATTTTATATATATATATATAGAGATATTTTATATATATATATAATATTTTATATATATATATATTTTATATATATATATATATATATATATATATATATATATATATATATATATAATATATATATATTTTATATATATATATTATGTAAAAAGTGAACAATGAACAATTCCTACACCATCATTATATGGATTCATTGTCTTCATGCAATACTTATGTTCGTATAGTTTTATGTTCGAATGTCCATTTTTACATAAGAAAACCAAAATCGCATAAGCGAGTTTTGGATAGAATTTCGATTTGTACGTCTTTATTCATTCCTGTATTTTTCTAATTCAACTTTCTAATAATGACTTATACACTATGACGTCATAAAATAACTTTATTCTCTTTACGTTTCCCACTCTTTGTCTCTAATTCGTTCTTGTAAATCTTCCTAATAATGATTTGTACTATACGTAAAAATTCAATAACTATGACTTCACATTTTCCCTTCATCATATATCTAGTATCCAATGTATGAAAATTCTTTAACATCATGCTAAGGACGAAACACTCTATAAAAATCATTATTTATATGTTATGTAGTATAAACATTATTATTCAACCATACTCATTCTTACATTCATGTTCTTTCTTGACCGCTATCCTTTATTAATTTTATTACTTATTCATTCATCTACCTATTGTCTACTTCTGCCCTATCAACTTATCAGTCTATGTTTACTCGTGTCAATTTGTGAAGCGCGAAACTTTGGGCGTTCGTTCGAGAACGCGAAAAAACGTTCTCGTATTATTTTTTTCATTTTTATTTTTAATTATATGACCTCCCGAGGTGAACTCAAAAAAATGATTAGTAAGATCGAATTCCGCTCACGACGAAAGAGTCGAGCGTCTCAAAGATAAAATACCTCCGTTCGCTCTGATTTCAAATTCATAACATATTATAGCATATTATTTCGTAAATAAATTATCTCGTAAGTGCCATGTACGTTGTATTATATTTAACATCTTAATTGTCTATTAATAAGAAAGACTGTAAAAACAAAAAGTTATAGTAACTGTTTAATTGTAATTAACAGTAATACTTTAATTTAATATCACGTAATGTACTTTAATGAAACTGTAATTAACAATAACTTGTAATGTACTTCATTGAAACTGTAATTAAATGTAATGATTTAATTTATCATGTAAGAATGTACTTCAAAATGGAAGTGTAATTAAACAACAAGTGAATATGAATTAATTGGTAATTGTAATCGTAATTTTAATGAACCAAAATTAATACGTACACAGTCATGTACTTCATTTGTACTTGTGTACTATTACATAATGATATCGCCTTCATAAATATAGACTCGGCGAAAAATACAAATTAGTTTTTATTTTTATTTTTTAAATTCTTATTTGCAATCATTCAAAAAACATCTGATGTGTTTAAAAAAAGGGGGGAAACTTAACCTTCGACTGTCTCCCCCAAACATTTAGGCTATATTATACATGTACTTGTAAAATTAGGCACTACTTCATTTAAGGCTCTTCTTCATTGCATTAGACTTCAGATTAGCACCTCATTAGGAGGGGGCAGAGGCCCCTTGCCTTCTTAATATTTTTAGATTCCGGCCTGAGCCATGGTCGAAAGAGGTCGAACCTCTACCCTTGTAAATTCAGAGAACTAACTGTACATTTTTAGAAGTAAACTAAATGTAAGAGAAAGTTTTTATTTTCCTTCGAGCCGTGCTCTCTTCAGAAGAACTTAGTTAAGTCAAGTTATAAAAGAAAAGTCGATAATTTGACTATCGGAGAAAGTATCAGAGTATTATAAAAAGAGAAGAATTAATAAGCGAGAGAAAGAGACAACCCAAGCACCATAGAAGATATTGGCATAACAGTCTGGCGAGTCTGTAACCAAGGGTTTAACAGAGTGGCGACCCACCATTTAAGGCGACCGAAAAGAATTAGAATGTTATAGAAGAAATATCCGTTGCAGCCTCCTAACCAGAACCCCCCGTCGAATCCGAACCGACTCAGGGCCATAGACGGAGGGGTTAACATATATAGATATATTTTGTATATATATATCTTTTATATATATATATATATTTTTATATATATATATTTTATATATATTAATTTATATATATATATATATATATATATATATATATATATTGTACATATATTTATATATATATATATATATATATATATTTTATATATATATATATATTTTATATACAGCCTTTTAGCATTTAATAATAATGATGTTAGCAGTTTTTGGGTATATAAACCCAGTAAAAATGTTCCATTGTCATTCAGAAGCTAATTCAGAGGCTGAGCACTACCTGTACATTTTAGCAGTAAATTTACAGTTGAAGATAGTTTTTATCTTATCCTTCGAGCCTTGCTCTCTTCAGAAGAACTTAGTCATTAAAATTTCCGGATACGCTATAAGAAGAATCCGGAACCTTCAGCATTTTTAGTAAGTCTATCAGAGTCCTCCGAGCCAATATAGAAGAACTCGGAGAGTAATATAGAAGAAAACTACTGCAAGTCACACATCCGTTGCTGCCACCTAACTAGAACCGCCGTCGACTTCGAACCACCCCGGGCCATAGACGGAGGGGTTAACAACTGACGACCCTGCCAGGATTCGAACCTGGAATCTTCTGATCCGGACCCAGACCCTCGAGAAACCCCTTCGAGAGGATCACTCAGTGGAACTCCACCATCTCCTCCAACTCCACCATCTCCTCTGTCACCACCCTCGACGATTGATGATCGACGCACGGACCCTACATACCGCCCGCAAATGCATCACCCACGTGAACTAGAACCTTCACATAAGAAACGAACCCGCTCAGAATCCGAGCTCAACGGTCGACCCCCATTGCCACCAAAACGAGGCCGACCCCTTCGCCCACAAACACAAGTATCCACACAAGTATCCACACAACTACCCGCAGCTCCGTATAACTTAAGTCGTAGAAATGAATAAAATTGTCCTCCTTATAATTTTCCAAATTATTTACTCTTGTAGACCTAGCATTAAAATTTCTACCGGAGTTGTTATAGAAAAACTTGCAGAAGGTAAATTTTTGAAAAGACACGCAGACCTTTATATAAATTTGCAACCCCCTGCTAGAATTAAAATCAATCTCCTTCAGATACGAACCCAATTAAAAACGTTTGAAAGTAAAGTCCAGAATTCTTTCCAAGGAAAAGATCAGATTAGTCGCGTTCTGTTAGAAAATACCATCGAAAATATTCAAACTACAGCACGCGCCCTATCAGAAATATTAGCCTTACCATGGACACAAACTGAAACTAAAAATTCAGAAAACTTTAACCAAAGAAGTAAAACGGGACTGATAGATATAGGAGGGAAACTGTTCAAAGGTTTATTCGGATTAGCAACCGAAGAAGATATTAAAAGAATTGAACTTAAATTGAATCTCTTCGCGCGAAATCGACAATATAATGGACACATGTTAGAACAAACTATTAGGCCATTACACGAAAACAATCGCTTCCTCCACTCCCTTTCGGACAGATTCACATACCTCGAATCCATGTTAGCTCAGTACAAAGAACACAAAAGATATCTAGAATTAATAGAGATAATGAACCTACAAGTAACCCTAATCGATAAATACTTACAACGAATAACTACGATTCATTCCAAGGTTTTGCGGGCAAAGCAGCTAGCCCTCGGAAAAATCACTCTTTCCACCCTAATTCCATGGGAAATACTTCAGTCCTTGATTCACACCGCCCAGTCACAATTAAAATTATCACCCATATTCCCACTCAACCACACTAATTACCCTCAATTTCTAGAATATACCTGGACTGTACATGGACCACGCCCCTACACATACCTCATAATTATACCATTTTTCGATGTCCTCACTTATGACGTATATAAATTTCACCCTTTCCCAACACCCTACCAAAATAACTCTAATGTCTACCGAATGTATTTAACCACAGTACCACCTTACCTTTTCCTCACCAAAGATCTATCAGCTTATTCTATGATGTCAGATAGCGACGTCCGGCATTGCCGATTCCCGCAACCAAATAAAAAACTCGTCTGCCCTCCACTCAAACCAGTTATTCTTCCAACTACTAGGTCTTGCTTTATCGATTTAATTCGTGACCGGCATGCCCACGTATGTTCATTTAAAAAATTTAATTCCCCTAAAACCATCCAACTACATATTGGACCAGACATCTGGGTTTCCTTCGCGAACAGGACTGCCGCTACTCTCGAGTGTCCATCGAATTATTCCCTCATTACAATCCCTATGGTCATTCGGCTACCAATTGGTTGCTCCTTGCGTTCAAAAGCCCTCCAAATATAAAACCCGTATAAGGTTACCCTTAATAACTCATACCCATTCCCGTCGCAAATTAAATTTAAACCCGTCATAGTGATCTTAAATCTCTCCATAAAACCTGTAACCATCCTACCCGAACTACATGCCCTGAATGGAATGATCAATTCAGCCGGTTTAAAATTTCGGATGATAAACAAAACAACCTCTTACAAATACTACAACCAGTAACCATTTTCTCAACATCTGCCGTTAGTATCATTATTGTATGTGCTATTATCCTCGGTGTATTTGTGGTGAAAAGATCATTCTGGGAACAAAGAAAACCAAGTGACACGGAACATGAAACTATTTATGCACGACCAAGAGTGCGTACCCAGACCACGTGAACTAGACTTAACCACCCGACTTATGTTGTATATATAAATCTGTATTATAAAACCAATAGTTATCATCTAGTTAGCATTAGTTACGATGATACATTATTATATTAATATCATTCTAGAGGAAAGAGCCCTGTAAAAATGAACCATAAATAACTCCCATATTCCTACACTATCTTATTCTTCATGTAATTCTTGTATTCATTTATATAGTTCTTGTATCCATTTTAAGAAAAAGTATGCATTTTAAAAATTCATGTGTTATATGGTTCATGTATTTATATAATCCTGTATATTCTTATATACTTAACTTTATATAATGCCTATACTCATATGTATGTACGTGTGTGTATTCATTTTTACATAAGGACCAAAATCGCACAACGCGAGTTAGGATAAAATTTTTGATTTGCTTCCTACTTTGCCAAATAATTGATGACCTGTTGTTTTTAAAAATCTCATAATCATTTTTTAGATTTAGCTTAATAATGAATCCTGAGTAACTTTTGCCATGTCATGTTTTGTATACATTCTTTCTTCGTTATAAAAGATGAGGTCATGTCTTGCCTAAGCATTTAATTGTAAATCTTAAACCTTTAATTTTTACTCATATGCATATTTTAGTGTAAAAATGCATAGTCCGATTTCCACTTTTAGTTAACTTGGCAGATCATGATAACATCAGATCTGAAAAGTCGCGGTTTAAGATAAAAATATGGTTTCGTCTTCAAATATTTTGTTTACTCGTTCAAGCCTTACCACAGCTAAAAATTTACTTTACTTTTGAATATTGCGCAAAAATAATACAGCCTTTTAGCATTTAATAATAATGATGTTAGCAGTTTTTGGGTATATAAACCCAGTAAAAATGTTCCATTGTCATTGAGAAGCTAATTCAGAAGCTGAGCACTACCTGTACAATTTACCAGTAAATTTACAGTTGAAGATAGTTTTTATCTTATCCTTCCAGCCTTGCTCTCTTCAGAAGAACTTAGTCATTAAACTTTCCGGATACGCTATAAGAAGAATCCGGAACCTTCAGCATTTTTAGTAAGTCTATCAGAGTCCTCCGAGCCACTATAGAAGAACTCGGAGAGTAATATAGAAGAAAACTACTGCAAGTCACACATCCGTTGCTGCCACCTAACTAGAACCCCCGTCGACTTCGAACTACCCGGGCCATAGACGGAGGGGTTAACATATATATATATATATATATATATATATATATATATATATATATATTATATATATATATATAAATATATATATATATATATATATATATATTTATATATATATATATATATTTTATATATATATATATATATATATATTTTTAATATATATATATATATATTTATATATATATATATATATATATATATATATATATATATATATATATATATATCTATATATATATATATGTATATTTTATATATATATAATATATATATATATATATATATATATATATATATATATATATATTTATATAACTAATAGTGTTGACCATTTTACAGACGGTATCACGGAGGACACAACGTATGTTATTCATGTCAGTACTAATAACGTTTTATAT
>JAJOZX010019432.1:7500-22500 GCA_023014485.1 Bathynomus jamesi | reverse complement strand
AATTAGAAAAATACAGGAATGAATAAAGACGTACAAATCGAAATTCTATCCAAAACTCGCTTAGGCGATTTTGGTCTCTTATGTAAAATGAACATTCAACATAAAACTAGACGAACATAAGTTCTGCATGAAGACAATGAATTCATATAATGATGGTGTAGGAATTGTTCATTGTTCACTTTTTACATTGCTCTCCCCTTTTTTTTTTTTAAATGATATTTATACAATAATATAATAAAATTAATACAATACAATACAATTGAGAAAATAACATCGTATCTAATTCAAGTTAGGTGACGAATTTTTCTTTACATTACAAGTTTTATACAGAACAAGTGAGTTATTATATAATATAAAAGAATTCAAAGATTAATATTTTAATTTAGATAAACAATTAAGTTAGACAAACAATGATATGGTTAAAATGTTTTTAGAATTTTTTTTTTTTTTTCTGTGGGGAAAATTACATTCATAATGAATAGGAAAAAGGGAAAAATATAAATCGTACAATCTATAAGCTAATTTTTATTGACTAGTGTGGGTAAAAATAGAATTACGTAATGGATGATGTATAGACCTGTGGTCTAGTGTGTATTTTTGTGTACTAGGTATAAAGTGTGTAGCTGATAATTTCGAGAGACAGATTAGCTGAGAGGATTGTTAAATTAACTGAATAAATGCATGAGCGAGAATTTATATATAGTAAGCAAAAATGATTAAGACTAAATAGCATAGTTGGCACTTATGTAATGAAATAGTTTTATTGTGATATTCAATGATTTTAGCATAAGGTTTGTATATATATATATATATAGTGTGCATACATGCATTTTTATTGACTGTTGTAGGTACAAATCGAATTACGTACAAAGTGTGTATTTTATAATTTCGAGACAGATTAAATTCGACTACTAAAATTCATAACCATATACTGTAGTAGTATGTCAATTTGACTATAATTTTCGTTTGATACCTTACAAATGGTACAATAACAATTTAAGGACAGTTACTCACGATAAATTGAACAAAAGAAAAATAAAAATACAAATTAAAAATATGAATCAATTATGCATTTCAACGAGCTGAATACATTTTATAATATTCTAAAAAAATAAAAGTAATCGAGCCATAGATGAGTTTCGGCCAAGAATAAAGTTATTGAAATGGAAGAGAAGCATTTCGAACAATCTTTTCTTTTAATAATTTCAATTAAATTTTATATTAAAAATTATTTTTATATAATAAAAGAAAATATTAAAAAGGTTTAATAATTTTTGCAGGTTAAGTAGAAAAATCATACTCTTTCGTTGAATGTTGATAGAATTTTGAATTATTTGATATTTTAGTCTGAAAACTTGTTTGCATATAGACAAATACATCTGTTTTATTGCGTAGAAGTTTTATTAAAAATTAAATGACTGAAATTTAGGGTATGTGCGGTCATACGGGTAAATTTCCCGATCGTACAGAGCAGGATAAATTAGGTACATGATCGATTAATTGTTACGCTATTTCTGTCATCATATAATCAAATAATTATAAAACTCGTTAAAAACTTTTGTAAAAACGGTTTTGGTCGACACTGGGTTCAACTGGGGTTGGGGTGTTTAAAATAAAAATAAAATAAAAAAACAAAGTTTGGAGTACTACATTCGGGGGAATTGAGTGACTAAGCGGGGGATATAAGTCTGAAATTGAGAATAAGTCTTTCGTGAGCACTTTTTTTTTTTTTTTTTAAATTGCTTGTCACACTACTTAGAACAAAAATTAAAAAGTTGAACAAACGGAGGGACGGCATGTTCCTCATATACATTATAATAATTACCAAAATCGTTACAAACAATTGTAAAAACTGTTTTGGTCACAAACAATGAAATGTCATTTTACCTATATATTTATATACGCAACAATGGGATGAAAAGAAAAGACAGATAGGTCAATTTTCTTCTCACAAACCCAAAAAAAAAGATTAACTAAAGACACAAACGGGTCAATTCAGGTTGAATTTAATTCTCTTTTACAACAAAAAAAAAGGTTGAATTAAATTCTCTTGAACAACAAAAAATGGTTGAATTCCATTGACTGCATTGAAACTTCGATTTGAAAACTAACTTCGACTTAAAAACTAACTTTGACTTGAACTCTCTAACTTCAAATAAAACTCTGTAACTTCGAATAAAACTCTCTGACTTCGAATAAAACTCTGACTTCGAATATAACTCTGACTTCGAATCTAACTCTGACTTCGAATATAACTCTGACTTCGAATATAACTCTGACTTCGAATATAACTCTGACTTCAAAAAATGAATTCAAAAAAATGACTTAAAAAAAATGACTTCAAAATTACTTCAAGTATCTTTATAAATCTCTTGGGTTTGGTTGTCCCTTTTGGTTACAACCAACCGAAACTTATCTGAAAACCGAAAATGGAACTTGAAACTGCTTCAAGTAACTCTATAACTCTATAAACTCTCTCTAAACTCTCTGTAAACTCTCTCTCTCTTAATTTGCAAGTCAATTCAATTCAGTAATTGAAAAAAATTTGCAAACAAAAAATAAAAAAAATGTAAACAATATTTCATTCTAATGTACGGGAAGGTACATAAAATAAAATTATTCTATACTGAATATAATAGTGAAAATAACTGTGACAATTTACTCTGTGACAATTGATTCTGCGACAATTGACTCTGCGACAATTGACTCTGCGACAATTGACTCTGCGACAATTGACTCTCTGACAATTGACTCTCTGACAATTGACTCTGTGACAATTGACTCTGTGACAATTGACTCTGTGACAATTTACTCTGTGACAATTTACTCTGTGACAATTAACTCTGTGACAATTAACTCTGTGACAATTAACTCTCTTTGAAATTAACTCTCTTTGAAATTAACTTCCCTTACATTTAATTTCTCTTACATTTAATTTCTCTTACATTTAATTTCTCTTACATTTAACTACTGTGAAAATTAGTTTCACTAAAAAAATGTATCACTGGTGTCTGAAGTGTTCACTGTGTTTTGTGTTAATTCTGACTTAATATTCATTATTAACTGTTAATAATAGTGACTTTTCAAATGTTTATAAATTACTTAAGAAAACAAAATGTACTTAACAAAATTTTCTATGGGGAAATCCTTGAGACGTGTCCTCAAGACGTCTTGCTGGCTACTTGTTCCTGGATGAAAACTAGGCATGAAGAACTTGGAGTCGTGACGCACCGGTTCAAGGGTGGATGTTACGAACTAGAAGTCGTGACACGCCGGTCAAGTGGTTTTATCCTGATGCAGGGTAATTTCTATCTTGGCCAAAGAGTGGCCACTTCTTAAAATAATCTTCTTAAAATCTTCTTTTTATCCTGATGCAGGGTAATTTCTATCTTGGCCAAAGAGTGGCCTCTTCTTAAAATCTTCTTCTTCTTAAAAATCTTCTTGTTAAAAATCTTCCTCTTCTTAAAAATCTCCTTCTTCTTCTTAAAAATCTTCTTCTTAAAAATCCTTTTGTTAAAATTCTTATTTTTATAAATATTCTTCGTAAAATCATCATCTTATCCTGGTAAAGGGTCGCCAGCTTTTTAGACCCCATATCTTCTTCTTCTTCTTATCCTGGCTATGGGTCTGGGGTCTCGTATAGACGAGGCGTTCTTGTTAAGGGGCAAGGGGGCTCTGCCCCTTCCCCGCAGCGAGGCTGCAGTCCAAAGAAGAGTCTCGTAATGAAGTCTTAAATGAAGTGGTGCCTAATTTTACAAGTACATGTATAATATAGCTGAAATGTTTTGGGGGAGGACAGTTGAAGGTTAAATTTCCCCCCTTTTTTTTAAACACATCAGATGTTTTTGAATGATTGCAAATAAGAATTTAAAAAATAAAAGTAAAAACTAATTTGTATTTTTCGCCGAGTCTATATTTATGAAGGCAATATCATTTCGTAATAGTACACAAGTACAAATTAAGTACATGACTGAGTACGTATTAATTTTGGTTCATTACAATTACGATTACAATTACCAATTAATTCATATTCACTTGTTGTTTAATTACACTTCTATTAAAGTACATTCTTACATTATAAATTAAATCATTACATTTAATTACAGTTTCACTGAAGTACATTACAAGTTATTGTTAATTACAGTTAATTACAATTAAACAGTTACTATAACTTTGTTTTGTTTTTACAGTGTTTCTTATTAATAGACAATTAAGATGTTAAATATAATACAACGTACATGGCACTTACGAGATAATTTATTTACGAAATAATATGCTATAATATGTTATGAATTTGAAATCAGAGCGAACGGAGGTATTTTATCTTGGAGGCGCTCGATTCTGTCGTAGTGAGTGGAATTCGATCTTAATAAGCATTGTTTTGAGTTCACCTCGGGAGGTCATATAATTAAAAAAAAAATGAAAAAATAATACGAGAACGTTTTATTTCGCGTTCTCGAACGAACGCCCAAAGTTTCGCGCGTCACAAATTGACACGAGTAAAAAATGAATATTTAATAAAATTTATATAGTTACAATGATCAAGGGAAATCAATGACGGGAGGTGAAATAATAAAAGAAAATAAAACGTAAAAAGAATACATGTACGTAATCATGATCGTCGATAGACAGGTACGACTGCACACAGTAGTGTACACATATCATTCGTCACACAATAGGTTGTGTGCGTAATATAGACACGAGTAAACATAGACTGATAAGTTGATAGGGCATAAGTAGACAATAGGTAGATGAATGAATAACTAATAAAATTAATAAAGGATAGCGGTCAAGAAAGAACATGAATGTAAGAATGAGTATGGTTGAATCATAATGTTTATACTACATAACATATAAATAATGACTTCTATATGTTTCGTCCTTAGCATAATGTTAAAGAATTTTCATACATTGGATACTAGATATATGATGAAGGGAAAATGTGACGTCATAGTTATTGAATTTTTACGTATAGTACAAATCATTATTAGGAAGATTTACAAGAAGTGGGAAACGTAAAGAGAATAAAGTTATTTTATGACGTCATAGTGTATAAGTCATTATTAGAAAGATGAATTAGAAAAATACAGGAATGAATAAAGACGTACAAATCGAAATTCTATCCAAAACTCGCTTAGGCGATTTTGGTCTCTTATGTAAAAATGAACATTCAACATAAAACTAGACGAACATAAGTTCTGCATGAAGACAATGAATTCATATAATGATGGTGTAGGAATTGTTCATTGTTCACTTTTTACACTTATATTTATATATATATATATATATATATATATTATATATATATATATATATATATATATATATATATAATATATATATTATATTATATATATATATATATTATATATATATTATATTATTTTATATTATATATATATATATATATACACATATATATATATATATATATATATATATATATGCATATATATTTATACAAACTCAGAATGGTCCCCTGAGAAACTTATATGTTAAACACAGACCGTGCATGGAACAAGGAACTCTTCTGGGAAAATTAAATCCACTATAGTCCGAATAAGTAATGGTAAATGACAAATACCATAGTTTTTCTTTTTCATGATGCTAGCCCGACGTGGGCAACGGGTCTCTCGCAAAGTGGTCCCATAAATATAGCTTCCCTCACCAGCTATCTGCAAAGCAGACAGGATCCAGCTTTGGGACACGGATCTAGGGTTTAAAGCAAACTATATTTATGGGACCTCTTTGCGAAGACCCGTTGCCCACGTCGGGATAGCATCATGAAAAAGAAAAACTATGGTATTTGTCATTTACCATTACTTATTCGGACTATAGTGGATTTAATTTACCAGAAGAGTTCCTTGTTCCATGCACGGTCTGTGTTTAACATATAAGTTTCTCAGGGGACCATTCTGAGTTTGTGTATATTAAACGGACGTGTTACGTGCCTTGAAAAGTGGACGCTCAATGTCCCAGTTGAGGTTTAAGTTTTGTTTTTTTTGGCTAGAAATACAATAGTTACCCCTTTTTCTTTGATTTATTCAATCCGACGTGAATGCAACGAGTCTTTTACTTATATAGAGGTTCTGAATGTATTGGGACTAGGCTTGCTTTAAACCCTAGATCCATGTCCCAAAGCTGGATCCTGTCTGCTTTGCAGATAGATGGTGAGGGAAGCTATATTTATGGGACCTCTTTTGCGAGAGACCCGTTGCCCACGTCGGGCTAGCATCATGAAAAAGAAAAAACTATGGTATTTGTCATTTACTATTACTTATTCGGAATATAGTGGATTTAATTTTCCCAGAAGAGTTCCTTGTTCCATGCACGGTCTGTGTTTAACATATATATATTATATTTGAGATTTAACGTTTATAAGTGCAAAATTTTGCATATAGGTTCGCGTAACGGTAATTTTGCGTACAGTATGTCAGGGAAAGATTTAACAAACGTAGAGCAGGAAAAAGATTTAGGAGTTATAGTCACTGGTGATTTAAAAGTAGCGAAACAAAGTACAGCAGCGGTCAATAAGGCAACATGTGTTAGGTTTTATAGCTCGAAATTTTGAGTACAAATCGCGCGATATTATAGTTCCTCTTTATAAAACATTAGTTAGACCCCATTTGGAGTACGCGTTCCAATTTTGAATCCTCATATGCGCAAAGATATAGACAAAATCGAAAGAGTTGAAAGACGAGCAACTAAGATGATTCCGTCGCTTAGGTCAAATTCGTACGAGGATAGGCTTAAGGAGTTAAAATTAACAACATTCGAGACTAGGAGGCTAAGGGGTACTCTAATCCAGGTTTTCAAATTTATGAATGGGTTCGATAACGTACATAGAGATAGCTTTTTCGAAATATCTCAATATAATAGGACTAGAAATAACGAGTGTAGTTGACAAGTAGAAGGTTCGAGACAGCAGTTGCCAAAACTTTTTTACGCATAGAAGAGTAAATAGCTGGTATAGTTTGCCGATAGAAGTAATTAGTAGCACGTCTATAAACATGTTTAAAAATCGATTAGATGCATATGTTGATAGATTGGGTATAGTTTAAGGTAGTAAAATTAAGGCTTTGTGGTGATAGATCCCACAGCTCAACACAAGTGTTGTGGGATATAGAGAGGCAGCATCTTGGGTTAGGGGATACTCTCTGTCCTTACGCACCCCATTTAAAGAGATTCCTCTGCCGAGCGGTGCCCCCCATAGTACTGTGAGGTATTGAAAAACTCATGATCTTCACTTGCCCCACAAACACCTTGAAATGGGAGACCCAAAACGGGTGCACACACAATTCTACATTACTGTACAGTCTTTACAGCCACACCTACACTTTTCCTAAGTATATATATTGTACTGTATATTTTTAAATTTTGACTTGGTCCGAAATCGATATGGACCGTGAATTATTTTTCGTTGGGCAAGGTACTAGTATTGATGGATACCGTAAAGAAAATGACTGGATTCTTTGGATCTGATATGTTTCATGTAGGTTATAAATAGATATAGAGTGTAACATACTTGTGGAGAGTAGTCTATTATGACTTGATCCTCTGGATCCAGAGATTCTATCTTTAGTTTTAAATCGATAATTAATTAGTTTTTAATTGATAATTATTTAGTTTTGCAAAAGTTGGTAGTTGCGTATGTACAGGCAGTTGTTACATAAATTTCTTATGTTCTTGTGGTTCGGAACCCACGTAAAATTGTAGGTCCCCTCCGCCACCACGGAGGACATACACAATACACAATCAATTACGAACACAGTTAGGTAGACCAGCCATGAGTGGATCATAGGGTCTTTGTTTTTCTGTAACATTATAAAATTATAACATTATAACATTATATATATTTTATATATATAAATATGATATATATATTATATTATATATAATATATATATATATATATCTATATATATATGTATTTATATATTTTATATATATATAAATATTTTAATTTTTAAATATATATTATATATATATATATTTTATATATATTTTTTATATATTATATATATATTTTATATATATAGATATATTTTAATATATTATATATATATATTTTTATTATATATATATATTTTATATATATTATATTTTATATATATATATTATATATTTTATATATATATATTTTATATATATATAGATATATTTTATATATATATATATATTTATCTATATATATTTATATACATATATTTATATATATATATATATATATTTATCTATATATATAATTTATATATATATATATTATATATATATATATTTATATATATATTATATTATATATATATATATAATTTTATATGCATATATATATTATATATATATCTATTATATATATATATATATGATATATATATAAAATATATATATATATGTAAAAAGTGAAAAATGAACAATTCCTTCACCATCATTATATGAATTCATTGTCTTGATGCAGAACTTATGTTCGTATAGTTTTATGTTGAATGTTCATTTTTACATAAGAGACCAAAATCGCCTAAGCGAGTTTTGGATAGAATTTCGATTCATAAAATAACTTTATTCTCTTTACGTTTCCCACTTCTTGTAAATCTTCCTAATAATGATTTGTACTATACGTAAAAATTCAATAACTATGACCTCACATTTTCCCTTCATCATATATCTAGTATCCAATGTATGAAAATTCTTTAACATCATGCTAAGGACGAAAACACTCTATAGAAGTCATTATTTATATGTTATGTAGTATAAACATTATGATTCAACCATACTCCATTCTTACATTCATGTTCTTCTTGACCGCTATCCTTATTAATTTTATTACTTATTCATTCATCTACCTATTGTCTACTTATGCCCTATCAACTTATCAATCTCTGTTTACTCGTGTCTATATTACGCACACAACCTATTGTGTGACGAATGATATGTGTACACTACTGTGTGCAGTCGTACCGTATCTATCGACGATCATGATTACGTACATGTATTCTTTTTACGTTTTATTTTCTTTTATTATTTCAACTCCCGTCATTGATTTCCCTTGATCATTGTAACTATATAAATTTTATTAAATATTCATTTTTTACTCGTGTCAATTTGTGACGCGCGAAACTTTGGGCGTTCGTTCGAGAACGCGAAAAAAACGTTCTCGTATTATTTTTTTCATTTTTATTTTTAATTATATTGACCTCCGATGTGAACTCAAAAAATGCTTAGTAAGATCGAATTCCACTCACGACAACAGAATCGAGCGCCTCAAAGATAAAAATACCCCTTTCGCTCTGATTTCAAATTTATAACATTTATAACATATTATGTTATACATGTGTGTCATGTCTTATGTACTTGTGTTGTACTAATAACCATCTAGTATAACCATCTAGTATAACCATATATAAATATACAAAAACACTGTAATTAATAATAACTTTAATGTACTTCAGTGAAACTGTAATTAAATGTAATGATTTAATTTATAATGTAAGAATGTACTTTAATAGAAGTGTAATTAAACAAGTGATATGAAAAATCCATAATTGTAATCGAAATTGTAATGAACCAAAATTAGTACGTACTCAGTCATGTACTTAATTTGTACTTGTGTACTATTACGAAATGATATCGCCTTTAAAATATAGACTCGGCGAAAAATACAAATTAGTTTTTATTTTATTTTTTTAAAATTTTATTTGCAATCATTCAAAAACATCTGATGTGTTTAAAAAAAGGGGGGAAACTTAACCTTCGACTGTCCTCCCCCAAAACATTTAAGCTATATTATACATGTACTTGAAAAATTAGGCACCACTTGATTTGCCACTTCATTTAAGGCTCTTCTTCATTGCACTTCTTCATATTAGCACCTCATTAGGAGGGGGCAGAGGACCCTTGCCTCCTTAACTTAACGTTTTAGATTCCGGCCTGAGCCATGGTCGAAAGAGGTCGAACCTCTACCCCTGTAAATTCAGAGAACTAACTGTACATTTTTAGAAGTAAACTAAATGTAAGAGAAAGTTTTTATCTTTTCCTTCGAGCTGTGCTCTCTTCAGAACTTAGTCAAGTCGACAAGTTATAAAAGAAAAGTCGATAATTTGAGTATCAGAGAAAGCATCAGAGTAGTATAAAAAGAGAAGAATTAATAAGCGAGAGAAAGAGACAACCCAAGCACCATAGAAGATATTGGCATAACAGTCTGGCGAGTCTGTAGCCAAGGGTTTAACAGAGTGGCGACCCACCTTTTAAGGCGACCGAAAAGAATTATAGAAAAGTATAAAGAAGAAACATCCGTTGCTTGCCTCCTAACTAGAACCCCCGTTGATTCCGAACCGACTCAGGGCCATAAAGGGGGGTTAACATATATATATTTTATATATATATATATATATATTTTATATATATATATATATAATATATATATATATATATATTTTATATATATATATATATATATATATTATATATTTTTATATATATTATATATATATATATATATTATTATATATATTTATATATATATACTTATATATATATATTTATTCATAATATTTATATATATATATATTTATATATGCAAAAATGAACAATGAATAATCCATATTCATTTTTTACATGAGAAACCAAAAATCGCCTAAGGAGTTTTGGATAGAATTTTGATTTGTACTTCTTTATTCATTATGTATTTCTCAACTCATCTTTTCCAAATAATGACTTACACTATATCGTCAAAAATACTTAATTCTCCTTACGTTTCCCATACCTTGTACACTGTATCACGTGCTTAGTATTGGCCATCTTTCGTATTCAGTGTATGGTAATTTTAATAATAATGTTATGGTGTTATGTAGTTTAAATATTATTATTCAACCATATTTATCTATACGTCCATATCTTTATTGAGCATATCTACATAAATTTTATTAAATATAATTTTTACTCGTCTCAGTCTATGAAACGCAAAAACTTTATGCATTCGTTCGAAAACGCACAAATACGTTCACGTATTTTTTTTATTTTTTTTATTTATGTCACCTCCCGCAATGAACTCGAAAATGCTTAGGTAAGTGATCGAATCGCTAATCACTGCAAAATCGAACGCTTCTAAGATAATATCTCCTCTCGCTCTGATTCAAATTTATAACATATTATAACATAATATACATATTATGTTGTATATAAATCCATACCGTATGGCCCATGTACTTTGTATTATATTCTAAATCTTAATTGTCTATTAATATGAAACACTAAAAAACAAAACAAAGTTATAGTAACTGTTTAATTATAATTAACTGTATACTTTAATTTAATATAATGTAATGTACTTTAATGAAACTGTACTTAATGATGTACTGTACTAAATGACGTAGTCATGTACTTTAATGGAAGTGTAATTAAAAAATAATAAGTGAATATGAATTAATTGGTAATTGTAATCGTAATTGTAATTAACCAAAATTAATACGTACTCAGTCATGTACTCAAATTTGTACTTATGTACTACTATGAAATTATATCGCCTCATTAAATGTAGACTCGGCGAAAAATACAAATTAGTTTTTTTATTTTTATTTTTTTTATAATTTTTATTGGAATCTTTCATCTGATCATGTGTTTTAAAAGGGGGGAAACTTTACTTCATCTGCATTCCCCAATATTTGATAACATATGTCAAGTAATTGTAAAATAATGTCACTTTTCTTCTTCTTCGTCTTAGACTTCACTTCGATTAACACTCCCTTGTTAGCAGCCTCGCTGCGAGGAGGGCAGAGGCCCTTGCCTCCTTATTTTTTTTAGATTCCGGCCTGAGTCATGGTCGAAAGAGGTCGAACCTCTACCCCTGTAAATTCAGAGCACTACCTGTACATTTTAGAAGTAAACTACAGTAAGAGAAACTTTTTATTTTCACCTTCGAGCCGTGCTCTCTTCAGACGACTTAGTCAGTTAAGTCGGAAGTTATAAAAGAAAAGTCGATAATATTTAGTATCAGAGAAAGTATCAGAGTATTAAGAAAGAGAAGAATTAACAACTGTCGACCCCATAAAGCGAGAGAAAGAGAACCCAAGCACCATAGAAGATATGGGTGAAACAGTTGGCGACCGAAAAGAATGAGAATGTTATAGAAGAAATATCCGTTGCTGCCTCCCAACTAGAACGCTCGTCGATACGAGACAACCAAGCACCATAGAAGAAGAGGATTTTAACAAACTGGCGACCCTTTGCCCAGGATCAGAAACTGACGACCCAAGCACATAAGAAGATATTGACATAACAGTCTGGCGAGTCTGTAGCTAAAAATTCAACAACTGGTGACCCTGCATCAGGATAAAAATCGAGACAACCCATAAGCATATAGAAGGAGGAGGATTCTAACAGTCTGGCGACCCTTTACCAGGATCTTAACAGGGTGGCCACCCTATAGCCAGGATTAACATTTGGCGACCCTACTACCAAGATTAGAAGAAGATTTTAAGAAGAGGATTTTAACAAGTGGCCACTCTTTGGCCAGGATAGAAATTACCCTGCATCAGGATAAAACCAGTTGACCGGCGTGTCACGACTTCCAGTTCGTATCATCCACCCTTCCAACGGTGTATCACGACTCCAAGTTCTCCACGCCTAGTTTTTATCCAAGAAGAAGGTCCAGCACACGTCTTCAGGACGTCTCTAAGAGTTTCGCCGTAGAAATTTTACTAAGTACAGTTGTTTTTTTTTAGGTAATTTGTAAACATTTGAAAAGTCAGTATTATTAACAGTTTATATTTAGTATTGAGCCAGAATTACAAAAAAAACACAGTGAGCACTTCAGACACCAGTGATACATTTTTTTTAGTGAAACAGTAATTTTCACAGGAGTAAATGTAACAGAAGTTAAATGAACAGAAGTTAAATGTAACAGAAGTTAAATGTAACAGAAGTTAAATGTAACAGAATTAATTTCAGAGAGTTAATTTCAGTTATTTCACTATTATATTCAGTTTAGAATAATTTTATTTTATGTACCAAACATAATAGTACAGTACCTTCGCGTACATTAGAGTGAAATATTGTTTACATTTTTTTATTTTTGTTTGCAATTTTTTCAAATTATTGAATTGAATTGACTTGCAAATTAAGAAAGAGAGAGTTTACAGAGAGTTTATAGAGTTATAGAGATACTTGTAAACAGTTTCAAGTTCCAGTTTCAGTTTTCAGTTTCAAGATACTTCATAGAGTTCAAGTTCGTTCCAGTTTCAGTTTCAAGATACTTGATAGAGTTCAAGTTAGACAGTTTCAGTTTCAAGATACTTGATAGAGTTCAAGTTAGACAGTTTCAGGTTCAAGATACTTGATAGAGTTCAAGTCAGACAGTTTCAGTTTCAAGATGCTTGATAGAGTTCAAGTTAGACAGTTTCAGTTTCAAGATACTTGATTGCATTTCAAGTAAGTCGGTTGCACCAAGAGGGACAACCAAACCCCAGAGGTTAATAGTCTCCACTTGATAGAGATCAAGTGCAGTCATTTTCCATTTTCAGTTAATTTCAAGTTAGAAGGTTGCATCCAGAGAGACAGCCGCCCCAGAGATTTCAGAAGTATTCGAAGTCAGTTTTATTCGAAGTCAGTTTTATTCGAAGTTTGTTTTATTTCAAGTCAGTTGTTTTATTCCCAGTCAGTTTTCAAGTTTCGAGTCTCAGTCAGTTTTCAAGTTTCGAGTCTCAGTCAGTTTTCAAGTTTCGAGTCTCAGTCAGTTTTCAAGTTTCGAGTCTCAGTCAGTTTTCAAGTCTCAGTCAGTTTCAAGTCTCAGTCAGTTTTCAAGTCCGCAGTCAGTTTTCAAGTCCCAAGTCAGTTTTCAAGTCCCAAGTCAGTTTTCAAGTCCCCAGTCATTTCAATGCAGTCAATTGAATTCAATTTTCTTTGTATTTAAGAGAATTTAGTTAAGAAAATGTAATTTAAGAATTTAATTCAACCTTTTTTTTGTTGTTTAAGAGAATTTAATTCAACCTTTTTTTTGTTGTTTAAGAGAATTTAATTCAACCTTTTTTTTTGTTGTAAAAGAGAATTAAATTCAACCTGAATTGACCGGTTTGCGTCTTTAGTTTAACCTTTTTTCTTGTTTGTAAGAAGAAAATTGACCGATTTGTCTTTTCTTTTCATGCCATTGTTGCGTATATAAATATATAGGTAAAATGACATATTTTATTGTTTGCAACCAAAACCGTTTTTACAAATGTTTGTAACGATTTTGATAATTATTGTAATATATATGAAGAACATGCCGTCCCTCCATTTTGTTTGAACTCTTTTAATTTTTGTTCTAAGTAGTGTGACAAGCAATCTTTTTTTTAAAAGAGCAAAGTGCTCACGAAAAGACGTAATTGTCAATTTCAGACTTATACCCCCTGCTTAGTCACTACTCAATTCCCCCGAATGTAGTGCTCCAAACTTTGTTTTTTATTTTAATTTTATTGTAACACCCCAACCCAGGTTGAACCGTGTCAACCAGAGAAATGGTTCAACCATACTTAATTCCCCTTTGGTACTATGGAACATAACCTCAATTTAGGTCGTGTTTTTTTTATTTTTAAGAATATTACAGTATATGTTTAATTCATTATAGTTTATAATTGATTTCTATTTTCAATTTTTATATTTTTTATATTTTTTTTATTCGATTAATACCGAATAATTGTCGTAGTCGAATTTAATTAATTGTGTGTCAAAATTCAATTTCAAAACCGTGAGATTTACTTTCATTAATTGTAAGTTCCTCTAAGTGCGTTTTGTTTATTACCTTAATACGTGTAACTGATTTAATTTAATACTTAAATACTACCTTGAACTTAAAGGATTTTATAATAATAATAATAATAACCCTTTAACGTTTACACACACACGTATGCACACTATATATACTATATACACAACATTTATTCTAAAATCATTGGATATCACGATAAACTTTATTTCATTGCGTGTAAGTGCTAACTATGCTATTTAATCTTAATCATTTTTGCTTTCTAA
>JAJOZX010019432.1:0-2500 GCA_023014485.1 Bathynomus jamesi | reverse complement strand
TTCAGGACACACCTCAAAGGATTTCGCCGTAGGAATCTTGTTAAGTACAAAACTTTTTTAAAAAATAATTTCTAAACATTTGAAAAGTCATTATTATTAACAATTAATATTTAGTATTGAGCCAGAATTAACAAAAAACACAGTGAACACTTCAGACACCAGTGATACACTCTTTTTATTGAAAACAGTATTGTCACAGTTATTTTCAGTTATTTTTACTATTCTAGTTAGTATAGTATAATTTTATTTAATGTACCAAACATAGTATTACCATACCATCACGTACATTTGAGTGAAATTTTGTTTACATTTTTATTTTTGTTTGCAATCTTTTCAAATTTTCCCCGAGTTAGGCAAATTGTTGTGCATTATTTTTTTTTAGATAGTGTAGTTAGGAAAACCCCTTAAGTGATCATTCCATGAATTAAGATCGGTCAAGCAGACCTAATTAGAACATTAATAAGTACCTTCACATATGAGCGATTCAGACGGTGCGCTTTCTGACATCGAAGAATTACCTACACCCATTTTTCCACCTACCCCGCGCCCTTCAAACATATTCCCAAACACACAAGTCAGTATGTCTCAGTCTCAAACCCCCGCCCCAGCATACATTAACTTAGGCAGATTAGTAAATCTTCCTCATACTGTTTTAATTTTTAAGGGGACCATAGATAATCGTTTTGTTGAACCGCGCGTAAGACCTTGGGTTGAGTCTTTAGAGCAACATTTCTTACGCGAGAATATTACCGATGATGATATAAAAATCAGAGAAGCAAAAAGATTTATTGACCCTAAAGAGGGAAATGCCCATGACACAGTCACTTACGTCCCATCAATTAGCGAAGCTATAACATGGGACGATTTTAAACAAAACCTATTAGAATTTTTTAAAGAAATAACCCTTGCACAACCCTTAGCCACATTAGAAGCAGTCTTCCAAGCTAAATGGAAGAAAGAGGAACACGAGGATTTAAACAATTTTATTACACGTACACACAAACTTGTAGGAGAAGCCCTCCGGGCCGCAGAAAATGCATGTGGCATAACTTTTACTTCGAAACAAAGAAATCTAATAGTAGCCACAACCATTTACCAAAACCTACCCGGAGCACCTAAAAAAAAGTTTCAGGAGTTTTTAAATGTTGACAAACCTGTCAGTGTAGCCATAAACAAAACACGGGAACATCACCCCGATTTAGCAAACCAAAACTACCGAAAGGGTAGAGAAACCCCCGTACATTATATTCAGCAGCAGCCACAACACCAATACAGCAACAACACAACAATATAAACCAAGGCAAATACAGGGAACACCCCAGAAACAAGCCCCCCAAACCCAGAATACACGCCCTCCTCCACAGTGTTTTAACTGTGATAGTTTCGGGCATATGATAAGTCAATGTAATTACCCCTCGTATTGCTCCCACTGTCACGAACATGGTCATCGCCGTGGCGATCGCCAAAAGTGTGCTGATAAAGCCCCTGCAGGGTATAGACCCCACTTTCAGAAACCAAACCAACCACGTCCCCAAAACGTATCCCAAAAGTCAACCAATCCCCAGAAACCAGTCCATTCCCAGCCTCAGTCGAACTACCAACCCAATAGATCACGACCACAGGGTCACCCACACTCTTACCCCATGTATAAACCCCAATACAACCAGCAAGGTCAACTAGTTCGGTACGTAGAAGTACCCGGGGAGGAATCATTTTCCCCAGAGAACAGTTTTCAAGAACACCCTCCAGCGTATGATATTCCCGTAGAATATGATCCAGGTCCTCCCATAGAAGACCATGTGAGCCCTTTTTTAGACCCTACATTGGAGGCAGCAGTTCAACCTCCTCCCTCCTAAATTACAGTAGTAAGCCCAGATACGCACACAAACTCCCCATCAGGATAATAGGTGCGGACCTCTTAGATTTAATAATAAATTGTAGTACGGATAACCAAGATTTAACTGCTCTCCTAGATACAGGAGCACACGCGACGTTAATTAAGAAACAATGCGTAGATGAATTACTAGAGAGTACAAATTATAAATATGAACTTAAGGCACCATCCTGCCAACTTAGAGGAGTTACGGGCACACCCATACCCACATACGGAGAAATTGAGTTATATTTAGAAATTGGAAACGCGGTATACCCCGCGAAATGTTGTATAGTGGACACAGTCGCCACCTTTCAGACAGACATCCTACTAGGGATGGATTTTTTTAACCGGAATCAATGGGAGATTTACCCAGCCGGAAAGTTAGTAAAGTGTCGAAATAGGACACACCATCTCCGCGAGGATGACAGACAACTTAATGCTAATAGACTTAGCTCAGTTCAGATTTCCGAAAGAAATAGGAAACCCCCTCTACTTGATAGCAGATCAAGTCGGCCGGTTGCATCCAGAGGGACAACCGCTCCAGAAATCAGACCCCAGGGTAATCAGTTCCAGTTGTTGAATCCAGTTGGATCAACCCAGGCAGTTTCCAGTCAGTCAGTTTCC
>JAJOZX010019431.1:0-41169 GCA_023014485.1 Bathynomus jamesi | reverse complement strand
TCAAGTATTCTTGAAACTAACTTGAAACTGTTTTCAAGTATCTCTATAACTCTATAAACTCTATAAACTTTCTCTTTCTTAATTTGCAAGTCAATTCAATTCAATAATTTGAAAAAAATCGTAAACAAAATAAAAAATGTAAACAACATTTCACTCGAATGTACGTGAAAGTACGGTACTATTATGTTTGGTACATAAAAAAAATTATTCTATACTGAATATAATAGTGAAAATAACTCTACAATTAACTCTGTGACAATTAACTTGTGACAATTAACTTCTGTGAAAATTAGTTTCACTAAAAAAAAAATGTATCTGGTGTCTGAAGTGTTCAGTGTTTTGTGTTAATTCTGGCTCCATACTAAATATTAACTGTTAATAATACTGACTTTTCAAATGTTTAGAAATTATTTTAAAAAGAGTTTTGTACTTAACAAGATTCCTACGGCGAAATCCTTAGAGACGTGTCCTGAAGACGTGTCTTGCTGGCCACTTGTTCCTGGATGAAAACTAGGCGTGGAGAACTTGGAGTCGTGACGCACCGGTTCAAGGGTGGATGTGACGAACTAGAAGTCGTGACACGCCGGTCCAAGGGTGGATGTGACGAACTAGAAGTCGTGACACGCCGGTCAACTGGGTGGATGTGACGAACTAGAAGTCGTGACACGCCGGTCAACTGGGTGGATGTGACGAACTAGAAGTCGTGACACGCCGGTCAACTGGGTGGATGTGACGAACTAGAAGTCGTGACACGCCGGTCAACTGGGTGTTGGTTCTGGTTCCAGGGTCTGGAAGACTGGAAGAATCCTGGAGTCGTGAAGATCCTGGTTAAAGGGTAATTTCTATCTTGGCCAAATAGTGGCCACTTGTTAAAATCCTCTTCTTAAAATCTTCTTCTTAAAATCTTCTTCTTAAAATCTTCTTCTTAAATCTTCTTCTTAAAATCTTCTTCTTAAAATCTTCTTATCCTGGGGCAGGGTCGCCAGACTGTTAACCCCTCCGTCTATGGCCCTGGGTTGGTTCGAAGTCGACGGGGGTTCTGGTTAGGAGGCAGCAACGGATCTGTTACTTGCAGTAGTTTCTTCTATACTACTCTCCGAGTTCTTCTTTAGTGGCTCGGAGGATTCTGAGAGGCTTATTAAATTTTTTGAAGTTTCTCCCCGATTCTTCTTGTAACTTATCGGGAGATTCTAATGACTAAGTTTTCTGAAGAGAGCATGGCTCGAAGGAGAAGATAAAGACTTTTTCTTACTGTGTTTTACTCCTAAAACTGTTACAGGTAATGCTCAGCCTCGTAGTTGGAATCAGAACAAACATGGAAGAAATTGGTGGGGTTTATATACCCCGATTCTACTAACATCATCATTATTAAATGTTGAAGAGGCTGCATTATTTTTGCACAATATTTGAAAATAAAGTAAATCTTTTAGCTGTGTTAAGGTTTAAACGAATAAACAAGATATTTGAAGATGAAGCCATATTTTTATCTTAAATTGCATATTTTCAGATCTGATGTTATCATGATCTGCCAAGTTAACTAAAAGTGGAAATTGAACTATGCATCTTTACACTAAAATCTGCATATGAGTAAAAATTAAAGGTTTAAGATTTACAATTAAATACTTAGGCAAGACATGACTTCATCTTTTATAACGAAGAAAGAATGTATACAAAACATGACATGGCAAAAGTTACTCAGGATTCATTATTAAGCTAAATCTAAAAAAATGATTATGAGATTTTAAAAAACAACAGGTCATCAATTATTTGGCAAAGTAGAAAGCACATCAAAATTTATTCCAACGAAAATAATAATAAAAAAAATAACAACAGTATCGCCGATTCTACATTCCTTATGGCGACATAATGTCGGGTCGGACATTGAGTACATTGTAATTTTGGTCTACTGTAACTATGATTATAATTACCAATTCATTTATTATCGTTAACTACAATTCCATTAAAGTACATTGACTACGTCATTTAGTACATTACATCATTAAGTACAGTTTCATTAAAGTACATTACATTATATTAAATTAAAGTATTACAGTTAATTATAATTAAACAGTTACTATAACTTTGTTTTGTTACAGTGTTTCATATTAATAGACAATTAAGATGTTAGAAATATAATACAAAGTACATGGGCACATACGGTATGGATTTATATGGTTGAATAATAATATTTATACTACATAACATATAAATAATGACTTCTATAGAGTGTACAGTTTTTTATGATGTTAAAGAATTTTCATACATTGAATGCTAGAGATATGATGAAGGGAAATTAATGACGGGAAAATGTGACGTCATAGTTATTGAATTTGTACGTATAGTACAAATCATTATTAGGAAGATTTACAAGAACGAATTAGAGACAAAGAGTGGGTATTAATGACTAAGAAGTACAACTACGGGTTCCAATCCTGTTATATGCAATGTGTATGCATAATCTAGGGTCGAGGGTGAGATGCAAGACAATTCATAATTAATTATAATAACTTCTATAACAAATGGAAAATGGATAATGGATACGACTAAACCATAGAAATGGTAGATCGTAAGGTTATGACACAAACAAAAGTAGAAAGCTACAAGTAAAATTATTATCCAAACTCGCGTTAAGCGATTTTGGTTCTTATGTAAAAATGAATATTGATTATTCATTGCTCATTTTTTACAGTGCTCTACCCTTTAAAATGATATTTATACAATAATATAATAAAATTAATACAATACAATACAACTGAGAAAATAACATCGTAACTAATTCAAGTTAGGTGACGAATTTTTCTTTACATTACAAGTTTTATACAGAACAAGTGAGTTATTATGCTTAGAGAGTTATTATAAAGTTATTATAAAATATAAAAAATTCAAAGATTAATACTTTAATTTAGACAAACAATTAAGTTAGACAAACAATGATAGTTAAATTTTTTTACAAACTTTTATTTTTCTGTGGGAAAAATTACATACATAATGAGTAGTAGATAAAAAGGGAAAAACGTAAATCGTACAATCTATAAACTAATTTTTTTTATTGACTATTGTAGGTAAAAATCGGATTACGTAGTGGATGATGTATAGACCTGTGGTCTAGTGTGTATGTGTGTATTAGATACAAAGTGTGTATCTCATAATTTTGAGGGACAGATTAGCTGAGAGGATTGTTAAATTAACTGAATAAATGCCTGAGCAAAAATTTATATGTAGTTAGCAAAAATGCTTAAGACTATAAATAGCATAGTTAGCACTTACACGCAATGAAATAGTTTATTATGATCTCCAATGATTTTAGCATAAAGTTTGTATATATATGTATATAGTGTGCATACATGCGTGTGTATGTGTAGGGATTTGGAAGGTTTTTGAATTAACAAAGTTTTAAAAATAATGTATAATAATTTAAGATGGGTTTACGGTTATAAAATCTTTTAAGTTTAAGTCAGTTATTGTTATTATTATTATCATTATTATTATTATTATAAAATCCTTTAAGCTCAAGGTCAATTATTATAAAATTCTAAATTACAGGTAGTATTAATGATGGTGTATGCATCTGAGTTTAATGTGAAAGTGACTTGAGGTACGGAAAGAAAATGAATTCGAATAAGTGTCAAAAGTAATAGAATTCAATTAGGATTATCGATTGTACGTAATTAAATCAGTTACACATATATTAAGGTAATAAAAAAAACGTACTTAGAGGACCTTACAATTAATGAAAGTAAATCTAGCGGTATTAAAAATTAAATTTTGAAGATGGAATTAAATTCGACTAGTAACATTCCTAGCTATATATGAACTATATAACCATTAACATTAACCAGAAGTATCGGTACGATAATTGAATTAAGAAAATTAAGAATACAAATTAAAAATATAAATCAATTATGCATTTCAATGAGCTAAACATAATTTTATAATATTCTAAAAAATACAAAAACACAACTTAACATAAATTGAGGTTATGTTCCATCGTACCAAAGAGGAATTAACCACGGTTGAACCATTTCTTTGGTTGACACAGTTCAACTGGGTTGGGGGTGTTAAAATAAAATAAAAAACAAGTTTGGAGTACTACATTCGGGGGAATTGAGTGACTAAGCGGGGGGTATAAGTCTGAAATTGACAATACGTCTTTCGTGAGCACTTTGCTCTTTTTTTAAAAAAAAGATTGCTTGTCACACTACTTAGAAAAAAATTTAGAGTTCAAACAACATGGAGGGACGACGGCATGTTCCTCATATACATTACAATAATTACCAAAATCGTTACAACCTGTGTAAAAACGGTTTTGTTACAAATAATAAAATACCTAACTATATATTTATATACGCAACAACATGCACGAAAAGAAAAGACAAATCGGTGAATTTCCTTCTTACAAAAACACAAAAAAAAATTAAACCAAAGACACACACGGGTCAATTCAGGTTGAATTTAATTCTCTTTTACAACAAAAAAAAGGTTGAATTAAATTCTTAGATTACATTTTCGTAAATTAAATTCTCTTAAATTACAAAGAAAAAGTTGAATTCAATTGACTGCATTGAAAACTGACTTGGGACTCGGAATACTTGGGACTCGGAATACTTGGGACTCGGAATACTTGGACTCGGAATACTTGGGACTCGGAATAAAACTCTGACTTGGAATAAAACTCTGACTTGGAATAAAACTCTGACTTGGAATAAAACTCCGACTTGGAATAAAACTCCGACTTGGAATAAAACTCTGATTGGAATAAAACTCTGATTTGGAATAAAACCCTGATTTGGAATAAAACTCTGATTTGGAATAAAACCCTGACTTGGAATAAAACTCTGACTTGAACTCTATCAAGTATTCTGAAACTAACTTGAACTCTATCAAGTATTCTGAAACTAACTTGAACTCTATCAAGTATTCTGAAACTAACTTGAACTCTATCAAGTATTCTTGAAACTAACTTGAACTCTATCAAGTATTCTTGAAACTAACTTGAATCTGTTTTCAAGTATCTCTATAACTCTATAAACTCTATAAACTTTCTCTTTCTTAATTTGCAAGTCAATTCAATTCAATAATTTGAAAAAAATCGTAAACAAAATAAAAAATGTAAACAACATTTCACTCGAATGTACGTGAAAGTACGGTACTATTATGTTTGGTACATAAAATAAAATTATTCTATACTGAATATAATAGTGAAAATAACTCTACAATTAACTCTGTGACAATTAACTCTGAGACAATTAACTTCTGTGAAAATTAGTTTCACTAAAAAAAAAATGTATGACTGGTGTCTGAAGTGTTCAGTGTTTTGTGTTAATTCTGGCTCCATACTAAATATTAACTGTTAATAATACAGACTTTTCAAATGTTTAGAAATTATTTTAAAAAAGAGTTTTGTACTTAAGATTCCTACGGCGAAATCCTTAGAGACGTGTCCTGAAGACGTGTCTTGCTGGCCACTTGTTCCTGGATGAAAACTAGGCGTGGAGAACTTGGAGTCGTGACGCACCGGTTCAAGGGTGGATGTGACGAACTAGAAGTCGTGACACGCCGGTCCAAGGGTGGATGTGACGAACTAGAAGTCGTGACACGCCGGTCAACTGGGTGGATGTGACGAACTAGAAGTCGTGACACGCCGGTCAACTGGGTGGATGTGACGAACTAGAAGTCGTGACACGCCGGTCAACTGGGTGGATGTGACGAACTAGAAGTCGTGACACGACGGTCAACTGGGTGTTGGTTCTGGTTCCAGGGTCTGGAAGACTGGAAGAATCCTGGAATCGTGAAGATCCTGGTTAAAGGGTAATTTCTATCTTGGCCAAATAGTGGCCACTTGTTAAAATCCTCTTCTTAAAATCTTCTTCTTAAAATCTTCTTCTTAAAATCTTCTTAAAATCTTCTTATCCTGGGGCAGGGTCGCCAGACTGTTAACCCCTCCGTCTATGGCCCTGGGTTGGTTCGAAGTCGACGGGGGTTCTGGTTAGGAGGCAGCAACGGATCTGTTACTTGCAGTAGTTTCTTCTATACTACTCTCCGAGTTCTTCTTTAGTGGCTCGGAGGATTCTGAGAGGCTTATTAAATTTTTTGAAGTTTCTCCCCGATTCTTCTTGTAACTTATCGGGAGATTCTAATGACTAAGTTTTCTGAAGAGAGCATGGCTCGAAGGAGAAGATAAAGACTTTTTCTTACTGTGTTTTACTCCTAAAACTGTTACAGGTAATGCTCAGCCTCGTAGTTGGAATCAGAACAAACATGGAAGAAATTGGTGGGGTTTATATACCCCGATTCTACTAACATCATCATTATTAAATGTTGAAGAGGCTGCATTATTTTTGCACAATATTTGAAAATAAAGTAAATCTTTTAGCTGTGTTAAGGTTTAAACGAATAAACAAGATATTTGAAGATGAAGCCATATTTTTATCTTAAATTGCATATTTTCAGATCTGATGTTATCATGATCTGCCAAGTTAACTAAAAGTGGAAATTGAACTATGCATCTTTACACTAAAATCTGCATATGAGTAAAAATTAAAGGTTTAAGATTTACAATTAAATACTTAGGCAAGACATGACTTCATCTTTTATAACGAAGAAAGAATGTATACAAAACATGACATGGCAAAAGTTACTCAGGATTCATTATTAAGCTAAATCTAAAAAAATGATTATGAGATTTTAAAAAACAACAGGTCATCAATTATTTGGCAAAGTAGAAAGCACATCAAAATTTATTCCAACGAAAATAACACTGGGGAACAAATTTCAACTTTTTGTCTATTGAATTAGATTTGACAGTTAGTTCTAGGTAATTTGGGTGCGCTGAGCACGAATTTTTACTCGGTTTTGCTCTATCAGGTCCTGATTTTGCTCAACACCCCTCCTCTTTCGTCGTATTCATAAAAAGGTTTTTTTCTCAATACTCGCCAAGTCTTTTTGCAGTTACACATTATGCAACTAGGTTTTTATCTAGGTATTTGTACCTATTGTTATGGTATTGTTGTATTATGTATATTTTTATATGTAACACCCTAAAAATATTTTTAATTTTGTCATTTTTAACTCATTTTAATATTAGTAAATTAAGCTAAAAATATCATAGAATTCTAAAATTTTCTCGAGCGTTCCTGTTCTCTGTAGAGTATTCTAGAGGGACAACTAAAATATATAAAAGCGACTCGTTTCCAGAGTTAATCAGTCAATTCAATCAGTCAGTCAGTCAGTCGAGTTAGTTAATTAAGTTTGGGCATTAACATAATTTTGAATTGGCATATGATTTAGTGAGTAATTTTGTCATCGTGATTTAATATAGTTGATTTAATTAGACGTAATTTATATTGTACCTACTCATCCGTGTTTCTAGTTTAATTTCATAGATTGTAAGTACCTATTTCATAATAAGTACCTATTAAACTAATTTTTGTGTTTATATTTCAGATTTTCTTAAATTTATATGAATTAAGGGCTTTAAATACCTTTACAAATTGGCAGAACATTCAAGCAATATGTCATCAAGCACTAGAAAGTTCAAATGCAAAAACAACCCTGATTCCTTCTGTTATATATGTGGAAATTTTACACTTCCACATCAACGAGCAAATATAACTGACTTCGTAAAAAGAGCTTACTTAGCTTATTTTGGCATAAAACTGGGGGACCAAGATAAATCGTGGGCTCCACATAAAGCCTGCACTATATGCATTGAAAGACTGCGACATTGAACGAAGGGTTCGGATTCAAAAATACCTTTTGGAGTTCCGATGGTAAGTTTATGATTTCATAAAACTACGTAATTTAATCACTAGTATACTGTAACTTACCTAAATGTAATTGTAACTTAGGTACATAAACAAAATTTACAGAAAATGTTTATAAGAATCTCAAATATTGCATAAGGTTGAAACACATAGAAATGTTAAATGTTTGGGTGATAACTTTTGATAAAATTCATAAAACAAGTCTCTCGTCGCTTTTGTTAACGCTTTACAATTTTTTTTCCATATCAGGTGTGGCGAGAGCCTACTAACCACGAGACCGATTGCTACCTTTGCTTTGTCAAGACTTCGGGCTTCACTAAGAAAAATAAACATTGTATCGAGTACCCAAATTTCGACACCGCGATACGACCTGTGCTACATTCAAATGAGATCCCCATTCCAAAATTTAAGGGTCTGCCAACTCAAGAATTAGTTGAAGATGTTCCTGAAAATATTGTTATGCACTTTGAGGAGTCAGACACCGATTTTGACCCCAGCGTATTTGAAAGTCAAAACGATCCGCAAAAGTTTAACCAGGCCGAGTTGAATGATCTTGTAAGGGATCTAAATTTGCCAAAAAAGGCTGCGGAAATTTTAGCTTCAAGACTTAAAGAGAAAAACTTGCTTACTTCAAACACATACATTTCATTTTACAGAAAAAGAGAAGAAGAACTTGTTAAATATTTTAGAACAGAGGATAGTTTAGTATATTGCTGCGACATAGTTGGTTTGTTAAAGAAGATGGGGGTTGAGTCTTACGATGCAAATGATTGGCGCTTGTTTTTAGACAGTTCGAAAAGAAGTCTTAAGTGTGTGTTGTTGCATAATGGCAATCTATACGGCTCGATACCGATTGGGCACTCAACAAAATTAAAAGAAAAGTATGAACATATAGAAAGGTTTTAAATCTTATCAAATATAGGGAGCACGAGTGGATCATATGTGTTGACTTAAAAATGGTTAATTTTCTGCTAGGACAACAAGGAGGGTATACTAAATATCCCTGCTTCCTTTGCTTATGGGACAGCAGAGCCAAGGAAGAACATTATTTCAAACAAATCTGGCCAGCACGAACATCACTTACTGTCGGAGAAAAAAACGTAATTTATCCACCTTTAGTGAGCAGAGATAAAATCATATTTCCTCCTCTGCATATAAAACTAGGCCTCATTAAACAATATGTAAAAGCTTTAGATACGAACGGCGAGTGTTTCAAATACATAACTTCAAAATTTCCAAGTTTAAGTTATGAAAAAATCAAGGCGGGAATTTTCGACGGTCCACAAATAAGAACAATGATTAAAGACAGCAATTTTCCTAATGTCATGAATGAACGCGAAAAAAATGGCTGGTTCTCATTCGTGGACTTGATAGAAAACTTTTTAGGCAATTATAGGGCAGATAACTACGAAGAAATCGTAAAAAAACTTTTAAGGGACTACAAAGAGTTAGGTTGCAATATGAGCATAAAAATGCATTTTTGAATAGCCATCTTGACCAATTTCCAAGTAATTTAGGTGATGTAAGTGACGAACAAGGGGAGAGATTCCACCAAGATATAAAAATTATGGAGGAACGGTACCAAGGCCGCTGGGATTCCCACATGATGGCTGATTACTGCTGGTGCTTGAAAAGAGACCTGCCATCAACAAGCAAATACGCTAGAAAGTCTTACAAAAGACAATTTTTGCCACAGTGAAAGCTTCATATCTGTTTGTTTTTTATTTTGTCATTTCTATCGTTATAATGTAATTTTACTGTAGTTTGAACTGCTTGTATTCATGAAACTTGAAAAAAAAATTTAACACGACTTAATTTTTTAGTCCTAATTTGAAAAATCTGGAAAATGGCACATAGGCTGTCGATAAGAATCAGGACCTGATAGAGCCAAACCGAGTTGACATTCGTATTCAGCGCACCCAAATTACCTAGAATCAAGTGTCAGATATCATTCAATAAAATACGTGTTGCCCAGTGTAATAATAAAAAAAATAACAACAGTATCGCCGATTCTACATTCCTTATGGCGACATAATGTCGGGTCGGACATTGAGTACATTGTAATTTTGGTCTACTGTAACTCTGATTATAATTACCAATTCATTTATTATCGTTAACTACAATTCCATTAAAGTACATTGACTACGTCATTTAGTACATTACATCATTAAGTACAGTTTCATTAAAGTACATTACATTATATTAAATTAAAGTATTACAGTTAATTATAATTAAACAGTTACTATAACTTTGTTTTGTTACAGTGTTTCATATTAATAGACAATTAAGATGTTAGAAATATAATACAAAGTACATGGGCACATACGGTATGGATTTATATGGTTGAATAATAATATTTATACTACATAACATATAAATAATGACTTCTATAGAGTGTACAGTTTTTATTATGATGTTAAAGAATTTTCATACATTGAATGCTAGAGATATGATGAAGGGAAATTAATGACGGGAAAATGTGACGTCATAGTTATTGAATTTGTACGTATACTACAAATCATTATTAGGAAGATTTACAAGAACGAATTAGAGACAAAGAGTGGGTATTAATGACTAAGAAGTACAACTACGGGTTCCAATCCTGTTATATGCAATGTGTATGCATAATCTAGGGTCGAGGGTGAGATGCAAGACAATTCATAATTAATTATAATAACTTCTATAACAAATGGAAAATGGATAATGGATACGACTAAACCATAGAAATGGTAGATCGTAAGGTTATGACACAAACAAAAGTAGAAAGCTACAAGTAAAATTATTATCCAAACTCGCGTTAAGCGATTTTGGTTCTTATGTAAAAATGAATATTGATTATTCATTGCTCATTTTTTACAGTGCTCTACCCTTTAAAATGATATTTATACAATAATATAATAAAATTAATACAATACAATACAACTGAGAAAATAACATCGTAACTAATTCAAGTTAGGTGACGAATTTTTCTTTACATTACAAGTTTTATACAGAACAAGTGACTTATTATGCTTAGAGAGTTATTATAAAGTTATTATAAAATATAAAAAATTCAAAGATTAATACTTTAATTTAGACAAACAATTAAGTTAGACAAACAATGATAGTTAAATTTTTTTTACAAACTTTTATTTTTCTGTGGGAAAAATTACATACATAATGAGTAGTAGATAAAAAGGGAAAAACCTAAATCGTACAATCTATAAACTAATTTTTTTTATTGACTATTGTAGGTAAAAATCGGATTACGTAGTGGATGATGTATAGACCTGTGGTCTAGTGTGTATGTGTGTGTATTAGATACAAAGTGTGTATCTCATAATTTTGAGGGACAGATTAGCTGAGAGGATTGTTAAATTAACTGAATAAATGCCTGAGCAAAATTTATATGTAGTTAGCAAAAATGCTTAAGACTATAAATAGCATAGTTAGCACTTACACGCAATGAAATAGTTTATTATGATCTCCAATGATTTTAGCATAAAGTTTGTATATATAGTGTATATAGTGTGCATACATGCGTGTGTATGTGTAGGGATTTGGAAGGTTTTTGAATTAACAAAGTTTTAAAAATAATGTATAATAATTTAAGATGGGTTTACGGTTATAAAATCTTTTAAGTTTAAGTCAGTTATTGTTATTATTATTATCATTATTATTATTATTATAAAATCCTTTAAGCTCAAGGTCAATTATTATAAAATTCTAAATTACAGGTAGTATTAATGATGGTGTATGCATCTGAGTTTAATGTGAAAGTGACTTGAGGTACGGAAAGAAAATGAATTCGAATAAGTGTCAAAAGTAATAGAATTCAATTAGGATTATCGATTGCACGTAATTAAATCAGTTACACATATATTAAGGTAATAAAAAAAACGTACTCAGAGGACCTTACAATTAATGAAAGTAAATCTAGCGGTATTAAAAATTAAATTTTGAAGATGGAATTAAATTCGACTAGTAACATTCCTAGCTATATATGAACTATATAACCATTAACATTAACCAGAAGTATCGGTACGATAATTGAATTAAGAAAATTAAGAATACAAATTAAAATATAAATCAATTATGCATTTCAATGAGCTAAACATAATTTTATAATATTCTAAAAAATACAAAAACACAACTTAACATAAAATGAGGTTATGTTCCATCGTACCAAAGAGGAATTAACCACGGTTGAACCATTTCTTTGGTTGACACAGTTCAACTGGGGTTGGGGGTGTTAAAATAAAATAAAAAACAAAGTTTGGAGTACTACTTTCGGGGGAATTGAGTGACTAAGCGGGGGGTATAAGTCTGAAATTGACAATACCTCTTTCGTGAGCACTTTGCTCTTTTTTATAAAAAAATTGCTTGTCACACTACTTAGAAAAAAATTTAGAGTTCAAACAACATGGAGGGACGACGGCATGTTCCTCATATACATTACAATAATTACCAAAATCGTTACAACCTGTGTAAAAACGGTTTTGTTACAAATAATAAAATACCTAACTATATTTATATACGCAACAATTGCACGAAAAGAAAAGAGAAATCGGTGAATTTCCTTCTTACAAAAACACAAAAAAAAATTAAACCAAAGACACACACGGGTCAATTCAGGTTGAATTTAATTCTCTTTTACAACAAAAAAAAGGTTGAATTAAATTCTTAGATTACATTTTCGTAAATTAAATTCTCTTAAATTACAAGAAAAAGTTGAATTCAATTGACTGCTTGAAAAACTGACTTGGGACTCGGAATACTTGGGACTCGGAACACTTGGGACTCGGAATACTTGGGACTCGGAAACTTGGGACTCGGAACACTTGGGACTCGGAATACTTGGGACTCGGAATACTTGGGATTCGGAATAAAACTCTGACTTGGAATAAAACTCCGACTTGGAATAAAACTCCGACTTGGAATAAAACTCCGACTTGGAATAAAACTCCGACTTGGAATAAAAACTCTGATTTGGAATAAAACTCTGATTTGAATAAAACCTGATTTGGAATAAAACTCTGATTTGGAATAAAACCCTGACTTGGAATAAAACTCTGACTTGAACTTATCAAGTATTCTGAAAACTAACTTGAACTCTATCAAGTATTCTGAAACTAACTTGAACTCTATCAAGTATTCTGAAACTAACTTGAACTCTATCAAGGTTTCTTGAAACTAACTTGAACTCTATCAAGTATTCTTGAAACTAACTTGAAACTGTTTTCAAGTATCTCTATAACTCTATAAACTCTATAACTTCTCTTTCTTAATTTGCAAGTCAATTCAATTCAATAATTTGAAAAAAATCGTAAACAAAATAAAAAATGAACACAACATTTCACTCGAATGTACGTGAAAGTACGGTACTATTATGTTTGGTACATAAAATAAAATTATTCTATACTGAATATAATAGTGAAAATAACTCTACAATTAACTCTGTGACAATTAACTCTGTGACAATTAACTTCTGTGAAAATTAGTTTCACTAAAAAAAAAATGTATGACTGGTGTCTGAAGTGTTCAGTGTTTTGTGTTAATTCTGGCTCCATACTAAATATTAACTGTTAATAATACTGACTTTTCAAATGTTAGAAATTATTTTAAAAAAGAGTTTGTACTTAACAGATTCCTACGGCGAAATCCTTAGAGACGTGTCCTGAAGACGTGTCTTGCTGGCCACTTGTTCCTGGATGAAAACTAGGCGTGGAGAACTTGGAGTCGTGACGCACCGGTTCAAGGGTGGATGTGACGAACTAGAGTCGTGACACGCCGGTCAAGGGTGGATGTGACGAACTAGAAGTCGTGACACGCCGGTCAAGGGTGGATGTGACGAACTAGAAGTCGTGACACGCCGGTCAACTGGGTGGATGTGACGAACTAGAAGTCGTGACACGCCGGTCAACTGGGTGGATGTGACGAACTAGAAGTCGTGACACGCCGGTCAACTGGGTGGATGTGACGAACTAGAAGTCGTGACACGCCGGTCAACTGGGTGTTGGTTCTGGTTCCAGGGTCTGGAAGACTGGAAGAATCCTGGAATCGTGAAGATCCTGGTTAAAGGGTAATTTCTATCTTGGCCAAATAGTGGCCACTTGTTAAAATCCTCTTCTTAAAATCTTCTTAAAATCTTCTTCTTAAAATCTTCTTCTTAAAATCTTCTTATCCTGGGGCAGGGTCGCCAGACTGTTAACCCCTCCGTCTATGGCCCTGGGTTGTTTCGAAGTCGACGGGGGTTCTGGTTAGGAGGCAGCAACGGATCTGTTACTTGCAGTAGTTTCTTCTATACTACTCTCCGAGTTCTTCTTTAGTGGCTCGGAGGATTCTGAGAGGCTTATTAAATTTTTTGAAGTTTCTCCCCGATTCTTCTTGTAACTTATCGGGAGATTCTAATGACTAAGTTTTCTGAAGAGAGCATGGCTCGAAGGAGAAGATAAAGACTTTTTCTTACTGTGTTTTACTCCTAAAACTGTTACAGGTAATGCTCAGCCTCGTAGTTGGAATCAGAACAAACATGGAAGAAATTGGTGGGGTTTATATACCCCGATTCTACTAACATCATCATTATTAAATGTTGAAGAGGCTGCATTATTTTTGCACAATATTTGAAAATAAAGTAAATCTTTTAGCTGTGTTAAGGTTTAAACGAATAAACAAGATATTTGAAGATGAAGCCATATTTTTATCTTAAATTGCATATTTTCAGATCTGATGTTATCATGATCTGCCAAGTTAACTAAAAGTGGAAATTGAACTATGCATCTTTACACTAAAATCTGCATATGAGTAAAAATTAAAGGTTTAAGATTTACAATTAAATACTTAGGCAAGACATGACTTCATCTTTTATAACGAAGAAAGAATGTATACAAAACATGACATGGCAAAAGTTACTCAGGATTCATTATTAAGCTAAATCTAAAAAAATGATTATGAGATTTTAAAAAAACACGGTCATCAATTATTTGGCAAAGTAGAAAGCACATCAAAATTTATTCCAACGAAAATAATAATAAAAAAAACAACAGTATCGCCGATTCTACATTCCTTATGGCGACATAATGTCGGGTCGGACATTGAGTACATTGTAATTTTGGTCTACTGTAACTATGATTATAATTACCAATTCATTTATTATCGTTAACTACAATTCCATTAAAGTACATTGACTACGTCATTTAGTACATTACATCATTAAGTACAGTTTCATTAAAGTACATTACATTATATTAAATTAAAGTATTACAGTTAATTATAATTAAACAGTTACTATAACTTTGTTTTGTTACAGTGTTTCATATTAATAGACAATTAAGATGTTAGAAATATAATACAAAGTACATGGGCACATACGGTATGGATTTATATGGTTGAATAATAATATTTATACTACATAACATATAAATAATGACTTCTATAGAGTGTACAGTTTTTATTATGATGTTAAAGAATTTTCATACATTGAATGCTAGAGATATGATGAAGGGAAATTAATGACGGGAAAATGTGACGTCATAGTTATTGAATTTGTACGTATAGTACAAATCATTATTAGGAAGATTTACAAGAACGAATTAGAGACAAAGAGTGGGTATTAATGACTAAGAAGTACAACTACGGGTTCCAATCCTGTTATATGCAATGTGTATGCATAATCTAGGGTCGAGGGTGAGATGCAAGACAATTCATAATTAATTATAATAACTTCTATAACAAATGGAAAATGGATAATGGATACGACTAAACCATAGAAATGGTAGATCGTAAGGTTATGACACAAACAAAAGTAGAAAGCTACAAGTAAAATTATTATCCAAACTCGCGTTAAGCGATTTTGGTTCTTATGTAAAAATGAATATTGATTATTCATTGCTCATTTTTTACAGTGCTCTACCCTTTAAAATGATATTTATACAATAATATAATAAAATTAATACAATACAATACAACTGAGAAAATAACATCGTAACTAATTCAAGTTAGGTGACGAATTTTTCTTTACATTACAAGTTTTATACAGAACAAGTGAGTTATTATGCTTAGAGAGTTATTATAAAGTTATTATAAAATATAAAAAATTCAAAGATTAATACTTTAATTTAGACAAACAATTAAGTTAGACAAACAATGATAGTTAAATTTTTTTTACAAACTTTTATTTTTCTGTGGGAAAAATTACATACATAATGAGTAGTAGATAAAAAGGGAAAAACGTAAATCGTACAATCTATAAACTAATTTTTTTTATTGACTATTGTAGGTAAAAATCGGATTACGTAGTGGATGATGTATAGACCTGTGGTCTAGTGTGTATGTGTGTGTATTAGATACAAAGTGTGTATCTCATAATTTTGAGGGACAGATTAGCTGAGAGGATTGTTAAATTAACTGAATAAATGCCTGAGCAAAAATTTATATGTAGTTAGCAAAAATGCTTAAGACTATAAATAGCATAGTTAGCACTTACACGCAATGAAATAGTTTATTATGATCTCCAATGATTTTAGCATAAAGTTTGTATATATAGTGTATATAGTGTGCATACATGCGTGTGTATGTGTAGGGATTTGGAAGGTTTTTGAATTAACAAAGTTTTAAAAATAATGTATAATAATTTAAGATGGGTTTACGGTTATAAAATCTTTTAAGTTTAAGTCAGTTATTGTTATTATTATATATTATTATTATTATTATAAAATCCTTTAAGCTCAAGGTCAATTATTATAAAATTCTAAATTACAGGTAGTATTAATGATGGTGTATGCATCTGAGTTTAATGTGAAAGTGACTTGAGGTACGGAAAGAAAATGAATTCGAATAAGTGTCAAAAGTAATAGAATTCAATTAGGATTATCGATTGCACGTAATTAAATCAGTTACACATATATTAAGGTAATAAAAAAAACGTACTTAGAGGACCTTACAATTAATGAAAGTAAATCTAGCGGTATTAAAAATTAAATTTTGAAGATGGAATTAAATTCGACTAGTAACATTCCTAGCTATATATGAACTATATAACCATTAACATTAACCAGAAGTATCGGTACGATAATTGAATTAAGAAAATTAAGAATACAAATTAAAAATATAAATCAATTATGCATTTCAATGAGCTAAACATAATTTTATAATATTCTAAAAAATACAAAAACACAACTTAACATAAATTGAGGTTATGTTCCATCGTACCAAAGAGGAATTAACCACGGTTGAACCATTTCTTTGGTTGACACAGTTCAACTGGGGTTGGGGGTGTTAAAATAAAATAAAAAACAAAGTTTGGAGTACTACATTCGGGGGAATTGAGTGACTAAGCGGGGGGTATAAGTCTGAAATTGACAATACGTCTTTCGTGAGCACTTTGCTCTTTTTTTAAAAAAAAGATTGCTTGTCACACTACTTAGAAAAAAATTTAGAGTTCAAACAACATGGAGGGACGACGGCATGTTCCTCATATACATTACAATAATTACCAAAATCGTTACAACCTGTGTAAAAACGGTTTTGTTACAAATAATAAAATACCTAACTATATATTTATATACGCAACAATTGCACGAAAAGAAAAGACAAATCGGTGAATTTCCTTCTTACAAAAACACAAAAAAAAATTAAACCAAAGACACACACGGGTCAATTCAGGTTGAATTTAATTCTCTTTTACAACAAAAAAAAAGGTTGAATTAAATTCTTAGATTACATTTTCGTAAATTAAATTCTCTTAAATTACAAAGAAAAAGTTGAATTCAATTGACTGCATTGAAAACTGACTTGGGACTCGGAATACTTGGGACTCGGAACTTGGGACTCGGAATACTTGGGACTCGGAATACTTGGGACTCGGAATAAAACTCTGACTTGGAATAAAACTCTGACTTGGAATAAAACTCTGATTGGAATAAAACTCGACTTGGAATAAAACTCCGACTTGGAATAAAACTCTGATTTGGAATAAAACTCTGATTTGGAATAAAACCCTGATTTGGAATAAAACTCTGATTTGGAATAAAACCCTGACTTGGAATAAAACTCTGACTTGAACTCTATCAAGTATTCTGAAACTAACTTGAACTCTATCAAGTATTCTGAAACTAACTTGAACTCTATCAAGTATGAAACTAACTGAACTCTATCAAGTATTCTTGAAACTAACTTGAACTCTATCAAGTATTCTTGAAACTAACTTAAACTGTTTTCAAGTATCTCTATAACTCTATAAACTCTATAAACTTTCTCTTTCTTAATTTGCAAGTCAATTCAATTCAATAATTTGAAAAAAATCGTAAACAAAATAAAAAATGTAAACAACATTTCACTCGAATGTACGTGAAAGTACGGTACTATTATGTTTGGTACATAAAATAAAATTATTCTATACTGAATATAATAGTGAAAATAACTCTACAATTAACTCTGTGACAATTAACTCTGTGACAATTAACTTCTGTGAAAATTAGTTTCACTAAAAAAAAAATGTATCACTGGTGTCTGAAGTGTTCAGTGTTTTGTGTTAATTCTGGCTCCATACTAAATATTAACTGTTAATAATACTGACTTTTCAAATGTTTAGAAATTATTTTAAAAAAGAGTTTTGTACTTAACAAGATTCCTACGGCGAAATCCTTAGAGACGTGTCCTGAAGACGTGTCTTGCTGGCCACTTGTTCCTGGATGAAAACTAGGCGTGGAGAACTTGGAGTCGTGACGCACCGGTTCAAGGGTGGATGTGACGAACTAGAAGTCGTGACACGCCGGTCCAAGGGTGGATGTGACGAACTAGAAGTCGTGACACGCCGGTCAACTGGGTGGATGTGACGAACTAGAAGTCGTGACACGCCGGTCAACTGGGTGGATGTGACGAACTAGAAGTCGTGACACGCCGGTCAACTGGGTGGATGTGACGAACTAGAAGTCGTGACACGCCGGTCAACTGGGTGTTGGTTCTGGTTCCAGGGTCTGGAAGACTGGAAGAATCCTGGAGTCGTGAAGATCCTGGTTAAAGGGTAATTTCTATCTTGGCCAAATAGTGGCCACTTGTTAAAATCCTCTTCTTAAAATCTTCTTCTTAAAATCTTCTTCTTAAAATCTTCTTCTTAAAATCTTCTTATCCTGGGGCAGGGTCGCCAGACTGTTAACCCCTCCGTCTATGGCCCTGGGTTGGTTCGAAGTCGACGGGGGTTCTGGTTAGGAGGCAGCAACGGATCTGTTACTTGCAGTAGTTTCTTCTATACTACTCTCCGAGTTCTTCTTTAGTGGCTCGGAGGATTCTGAGAGGCTTATTAAATTTTTTGAAGTTTCTCCCCGATTCTTCTTGTAACTTATCGGGAGATTCTAATGACTAAGTTTTCTGAAGAGAGCATGGCTCGAAGGAGAAGATAAAGACTTTTTCTTACTGTTTTTACTCCTAAAACTGTTACAGGTAATGCTCAGCCTCGTAGTTGGAATCAGAACAAACATGGAAGAAATTGGTGGGGTTTATATACCCCGATTCTACTAACATCATCATTATTAAATGTTGAAGAGGCTGCATTATTTTTGCACAATATTTGAAAATAAAGTAAATCTTTTAGCTGTGTTAAGGTTTAAACGAATAAACAAGATATTTGAAGATGAAGCCATATTTTTATCTTAAATTGCATATTTTCAGATCTGATGTTATCATGATCTGCCAAGTTAACTAAAAGTGGAAATTGAACTATGCATCTTTACACTAAAATCTGCATATGAGTAAAAATTAAAGGTTTAAGATTTACAATTAAATACTTAGGCAAGACATGACTTCATCTTTTATAACGAAGAAAGAATGTATACAAAACATGACATGGCAAAAGTTACTCAGGATTCATTATTAAGCTAAATCTAAAAAAATGATTATGAGATTTTAAAAAACAACAGGTCATCAATTATTTGGCAAAGTAGAAAGCACATCAAAATTTATTCCAACGAAAATAATAATAAAAAAAATAACAACAGTATCGCCGATTCTACATTCCTTATGGCGACATAATGTCGGGTCGGACATTGAGTACATTGTAATTTTGGTCTACTGTAACTATGATTATAATTACCAATTCATTTATTATCGTTAACTACAATTCCATTAAAGTACATTGACTACGTCATTTAGTACATTACATCATTAAGTACAGTTTCATTAAAGTACATTACATTATATTAAATTAAAGTATTACAGTTAATTATAATTAAACAGTTACTATAACTTTGTTTTGTTACAGTGTTTCATATTAATAGACAATTAAGATGTTAGAAATATAATACAAAGTACATGGGCACATACGTATGGATTTTATATGGTTGAATAATAATATTTATACTACATAACATATAAATAATGACTTCTATAGAGTGTACAGTTTTTATTATGATGTTAAAGAATTTTCATACATTGAATGCTAGAGATATGATGAAGGGAAATTAATGACGGGAAAATGTGACGTCATAGTTATTGAATTTGTACGTATAGTACAAATCATTATTAGGAAGATTTACAAGAACGAATTAGAGACAAAGAGTGGGTATTAATGACTAAGAAGTACAACTACGGGTTCCAATCCTGTTATATGCAATGTGTATGCATAATCTAGGGTCGAGGGTGAGATGCAAGACAATTCATAATTAATTATAATAACTTCTATAACAAATGGAAAATGGATAATGGATACGACTAAACCATAGAAATGGTAGATCGTAAGGTTATGACACAAACAAAAGTAGAAAGCTACAAGTAAAATTATTATCCAAACTCGCTTTAAGCGATTTTGGTTGTTATGTAAAAATGAATATTGATTATTCATTGCTCATTTTTTACAGTGCTCTACCCTTTAAAATGATATTTATACAATAATATAATAAAATTAATACAATACAATACAACTGAGAAAATAACATCGTAACTAATTCAAGTTAGGTGACGAATTTTTCTTTACATTACAAGTTTTATACAGAACAAGTGACTTATTATGCTTAGAGAGTTATTATAAAGTTATTATAAAATATAAAAAATTCAAAGATTAATACTTTAATTTAGACAAACAATTAAGTTAGACAAACAATGATAGTTAAATTTTTTTTACAAACTTTTATTTTTCTGTGGGAAAAATTACATACATAATGAGTAGTAGATAAAAAGGGAAAAACCTAAATCGTACAATCTATAAACTAATTTTTTTTATTGACTATTGTAGGTAAAAATCGGATTACGTAGTGGATGATGTATAGACCTGTGGTCTAGTGTGTATGTGTGTGTATTAGATACAAAGTGTGTATTCATAATTTTGAGGGACAGATTAGCTGAGAGGATTGTTAAATTAACTGAATAAATGCCTGAGCAAAAATTTATATGTAGTTAGCAAAAATGCTTAAGACTATAAATAGCATAGTTAGCACTTACACGCAATGAAATAGTTTATTATGATCTCCAATGATTTTAGCATAAAGTTTGTATATATAGTGTATATAGTGTGCATACATGCGTGTGTATGTGTAGGGATTTGGAAGGTTTTTGAATTAACAAAGTTTTAAAAATAATGTATAATAATTTAAGATGGGTTTACGGTTATAAAATCTTTTAAGTTTAAGTCAGTTATTGTTATTATTATTATCATTATTATTATTATTATAAAATCCTTTAAGCTCAAGGTCAATTATTATAAAATTCTAAATTACAGGTAGTATTAATGATGGTGTATGCATCTGAGTTTAATGTGAAAGTGACTTGAGGTACGGAAAGAAAATGAATTCGAATAAGTGTCAAAAGTAATAGAATTCAATTAGGATTATCGATTGCACGTAATTAAATCAGTTACACATATATTAAGGTAATAAAAAAAACGTACTCAGAGGACCTTACAATTAATGAAAGTAAATCTAGCGGTATTAAAAATTAAATTTTGAAGATGGAATTAAATTCGACTAGTAACATTCCTAGCTATATATGAACTATATAACCATTAACATTAACCAGAAGTATCGGTACGATAATTGAATTAAGAAAATTAAGAATACAAATTAAAAATATAAATCAATTATGCATTTCAATGAGCTAAACATAATTTTATAATATTCTAAAAAATACAAAAACACAACTTAACATAAAATGAGGTTATGTTCCATCGTACCAAAGAGGAATTAACCACGGTTGAACCATTTCTTTGGTTGACACAGTTCAACTGGGGTTGGGGGTGTTAAAATAAAATAAAAAACAAAGTTTGGAGTACTACTTTCGGGGGAATTGAGTGACTAAGCGGGGGGTATAAGTCTGAAATTGACAATACCTCTTTCGTGAGCACTTTGCTCTTTTTTATAAAAAAAAGATTGCTTGTCACACTACTTAGAAAAAAATTTAGAGTTCAAACAACATGGAGGGACGACGGCATGTTCCTCATATACATTACAATAATTACCAAAATCGTTACAACCTGTGTAAAAACGGTTTTGTTACAAATAATAAAATACCTAACTATATATTTATATACGCAACAATTGCACGAAAAGAAAAGAGAAATCGGTGAATTTCCTTCTTACAAAAACACAAAAAAAAATTAAACCAAAGACACACACGGGTCAATTCAGGTTGAATTTAATTCTCTTTTACAACAAAAAAAAAGGTTGAATTAAATTCTTAGATTACATTTTCGTAAATTAAATTCTCTTAAATTACAAAGAAAAAGTTGAATTCAATTGACTGCATTGAAAACTGACTTGGGACTCGGAATACTTGGGACTCGGAACACTTGGGACTCGGAATACTTGGGACTCGGAATACTTGGGACTCGGAACACTTGGGACTCGGAATACTTGGGACTCGGAATACTTGGGATTCGGAATAAAACTCTGACTTGGAATAAAACTCTGACTTGGAATAAAACTCTGACTTGGAATAAAACTCCGACTTGGAATAAAACTCCGACTTGGAATAAAACTCTGATTTGGAATAAAACTCTGATTTGGAATAAAACCCTGATTTGGAATAAAACTCTGATTTGGAATAAAACCCTGACTTGGAATAAAACTCTGACTTGAACTCTATCAAGTATTCTGAAACTAACTTGAACTCTATCAAGTATTCTGAAACTAACTTGAACTCTATCAAGTATTCTGAAACTAACTTGAACTCTATCAAGGTTTCTTGAAACTAACTTGAACTCTATCAAGTATTCTTGAAACTAACTTGAAACTGTTTTCAAGTATCTCTATAACTCTATAAACTCTATAAACTTTCTCTTTCTTAATTTGCAAGTCAATTCAATTCAATAATTTGAAAAAAATCGTAAACAAAATAAAAAATGTAAACAACATTTCACTCGAATGTACGTGAAAGTACGGTACTATTATGTTTGGTACATAAAATAAAATTATTCTATACTGAATATAATAGTGAAAATAACTCTACAATTAACTCTGTGACAATTAACTCTGTGACAATTAACTTCTGTGAAAATTAGTTTCACTAAAAAAAAAATGTATGACTGGTGTCTGAAGTGTTCAGTGTTTTGTGTTAATTCTGGCTCCATACTAAATATTAACTGTTAATAATACTGACTTTTCAAATGTGTAGAAATTATTTTAAAAAAGAGTTTTATACTTAACAAGATTCCTACGGCGAAATCCTTAGAGACGTGTCCTGAAGACGTGTCTTGCTGGCCACTTGTTCCTGGATGAAAACTAGGCGTGGAGAACTTGGAGTCGTGACGCACCGGTTCAAGGGTGGATGTGACGAACTAGAAGTCGTGACACGCCGGTCCAAGGGTGGATGTGACGAACTAGAAGTCGTGACACGCCGGTCAAGGGTGGATGTGACGAACTAGAAGTCGTGACACGCCGGTCAACTGGGTGGATGTGACGAACTAGAAGTCGTGACACGCCGGTCAACTGGGTGGATGTGACGAACTAGAAGTCGTGACACGCCGGTCAACTGGGTGGATGTGACGAACTAGAAGTCGTGACACGCCGGTCAACTGGGTGTTGGTTCTGGTTCCAGGGTCTGGAAGACTGGAAGAATCCTGGATCGTGAAGATCCTGGTTAAAGGGTAATTTCTATCTTGGCCAAATAGTGGCCACTTGTTAAAATCCTCTTCTTAAAATCTTCTTCTTAAAATCTTCTTCTTAAAATCTTCTTCTTAAAATCTTCTTATCCTGGGGCAGGGTCGCCAGACTGTTAACCCCTCCGTCTATGGCCCTGGGTTGGTTCGAAGTCGACGGGGGTTCTGGTTAGGAGGCAGCAACGGATCTGTTACTTGCAGTAGTTTCTTCTATACTACTCTCCGAGTTCTTCTTTAGTGGCTCGGAGGATTCTGAGAGGCTTATTAAATTTTTTGAAGTTTCTCCCCGATTCTTCTTGTAACTTATCGGGAGATTCTAATGACTAAGTTTTCTGAAGAGAGCATGGCTCGAAGGAGAAGATAAAGACTTTTTCTTACTGTGTTTTACTCCTAAAACTGTTACAGGTAATGCTCAGCCTCGTAGTTGGAATCAGAACAAACATGGAAGAAATTGGTGGGGTTTATATACCCCGATTCTACTAACATCATCATTATTAAATGTTGAAGAGGCTGCATTATTTTTGCACAATATTTGAAAATAAAGTAAATCTTTTAGCTGTGTTAAGGTTTAAACGAATAAACAAGATATTTGAAGATGAAGCCATATTTTTATCTTAAATTGCATATTTTCAGATCTGATGTTATCATGATCTGCCAAGTTAACTAAAAGTGGAAATTGAACTATGCATCTTTACACTAAAATCTGCATATGAGTAAAAATTAAAGGTTTAAGATTTACAAATAAATACTTAGGCAAGACATGACTTCATCTTTTATAACGAAGAAAGAATGTATACAAAACATGACATGGCAAACGTTACTCAGGATTCATTATTAAGCTAAATCTAAAAAATGATTATGAGATTTTAAAAAACAACAGGTCATCAATTATTTGGCAAAGTAGAAAGCACATCAAAATTTATTCCAACGAAAATAATAATAAAAAAAATAACAGTATCGCCGATTCTACATTCCTTATGGCGACATAATGTCGGGTCGGACATTGAGTACATTGTAATTTTGGTCTACTGTAACTATGATTATAATTACCAATTCATTTATTATCGTTAACTACAATTCCATTAAAGTACATTGACTACGTCATTTAGTACATTACATCATTAAGTACAGTTTCATTAAAGTACATTACATTATATTAAATTAAAGTATTACAGTTAATTATAATTAAACAGTTACTATAACTTTGTTTTGTTACAGTGTTTCATATTAATAGACAATTAAGATGTTAGAAATATAATACAAAGTACATGGGCACATACGGTATGGATTTATATGGTTGAATAATAATATTTATACTACATAACATATAAATAATGACTTCTATAGAGTGTACAGTTTTTATTATGATGTTAAAGAATTTTCATACATTGAATGCTAGAGATATGATGAAGGGAAATTAATGACGGGAAAATGTGACGTCATAGTTATTGAATTTGTACGTATAGTACAAATCATTATTAGGAAGATTTACAAGAACGAATTAGAGACAAAGAGTGGGTATTAATGACTAAGAAGTACAACTACGGGTTCCAATCCTGTTATATGCAATGTGTATGCATAATCTAGGGTCGAGGGTGAGATGCAAGACAATTCATAATTAATTATAATAACTTCTATAACAAATGGAAAATGGATAATGGATACGACTAAACCATAGAAATGGTAGATCGTAAGGTTATGACACAAACAAAAGTAGAAAGCTACAAGTAAAATTATTATCCAAACTCGCGTTAAGCGATTTTGGTTCTTATGTAAAAATGAATATTGATTATTCATTGCTCATTTTTTACAGTGCTCTACCCTTTAAAATGATATTTATACAATAATATAATAAAATTAATACAATACAATACAACTGAGAAAATAACATCGTAACTAATTCAAGTTAGGTGACGAATTTTTCTTTACATTACAAGTTTTATACAGAACAAGTGAGTTATTATGCTTAGAGAGTTATTATAAAGTTATTATAAAATATAAAAAATTCAAAGATTAATACTTTAATTTAGACAAACAATTAAGTTAGACAAACAATGATAGTTAAATTTTTTTACAAACTTTTATTTTTCTGTGGGAAAAATTACATACATAATGAGTAGTAGATAAAAAGGGAAAAACGTAAATCGTACAATCTATAAACTAATTTTTTTTATTGACTATTGTAGGTAAAAATCGGATTACGTAGTGGATGATGTATAGACCTGTGGTCTAGTGTGTATGTGTGTGTATTAGATACAAAGTGTGTATCTCATAATTTTGAGGGACAGATTAGCTGAGGATTGTTAAATTAACTGAATAAATGCCTGAGCAAAAATTTATATGTAGTTAGCAAAAATGCTTAAGACTATAAATAGCATAGTTAGCACTTACACGCAATGAAATAGTTTATTATGATCTCCAATGATTTTAGCATAAAGTTTGTATATATAGTGTATATAGTGTCATACATGCGTGTGTATGTGTAGGGATTTGGAAGGTTTTTGAATTAACAAAGTTTTAAAAATAATGTATATAATTTAAGATGGGTTTACGGTTATAAAATCTTTTAAGTTTAAGTCAGTTATTGTTATTATTATTATCATTATTATTATTATAAAATCCTTTAAGCTCAAGGTCAATTATTATAAAATTCTAAATTACAGGTAGTATTAATGATGGTGTATGCATCTGAGTTTAATGTGAAAGTGACTTGAGGTACGGAAAGAAAATGAATTCGAATAAGTGTCAAAAGTAATAGAATTCAATTAGGATTATCGATTGCACGTAATTAAATCAGTTACACATATATTAAGGTAAAAAAAAAACGTACTTAGAGGACCTTACAATTAATGAAAGTAAATCTAGCGGTATTAAAAATTAAATTTTGAAGATGGAATTAAATTCGACTAGTAACATTCCTAGCTATATATGAACTATATAACCATTAACATTAACCAGAAGTATCGGTACGATAATTGAATTAAGAAAATTAAGAATACAAATTAAAAATATAAATCAATTATGCATTTCAATGAGCTAAACATAATTTTATAATATTCTAAAAAATACAAAAACACAACTTAACATAAATTGAGGTTATGTTCCATCGTACCAAAGAGGAATTAACCACGGTTGAACCATTTCTTTGGTTGACACAGTTCAACTGGGGTTGGGGGTGTTAAAATAAAATAAAAACAAAGTTTGGAGTACTACATTCGGGGGAATTGAGTGACTAAGCGGGGGGTATAAGTCTGAAATTGACAATACGTCTTTCGTGAGCACTTTGCTCTTTTTTTTAAAAAAAAGATTGCTTGTCACACTACTTAGAAAAAAATTTAGAGTTCAAACAACATGGAGGGACGACGGCATGTTCCTCATATACATTACAATAATTACCAAAATCGTTACAACCTGTGTAAAAACGGTTTTGTTACAAATAATAAAATACCTAACTATATATTTATATACGCAACAATTGCATGAAAAGAAAAGACAAATCGGTGAATTTCCTTCTTACAAAAACACAAAAAAAAATTAAACCAAAGACACACACGGGTCAATTCAGGTTGAATTTAATTCTCTTTTACAACAAAAAAAAAGGTTGAATTAAATTCTTAGATTACATTTTCGTAAATTAAATTCTCTTAAATTACAAAGAAAAAGTTGAATTCAATTGACTGCATTGAAAACTGACTTGGGACTCGGAATACTTGGGACTCGGAACACTTGGGACTCGGAATACTTGGGACTCGGAATACTTGGGACTCGGAATAAAACTCTGACTTGGAATAAAACTCTGACTTGGAATAAAACTCTGATTGGAATAAAACTCGACTTGGAATAAAACTCCGACTTGGAATAAAACTCTGATTTGGAATAAAACTCTGATTTGGAATAAAACCCTGATTTGGAATAAAACTCTGATTTGAATAAAACCCTGACGGAATAAAACTCTGACTTGAACTCTATCAAGTATTCTGAAACTAACTTGAACTCTATCAAGTATTCTGAAACTAACTTGAACTCTATCAAGTATTCTGAAAACTAACTTGAACTCTATCGTAAATTAAATTCTCTTAAATTACAAAGAAAAAGTTGAATTCAATTGACTGCAATGAAAACTGACTTGGGACTCGGAATACTTGGGACTCGGAACACTTGGGACTCGGAATACTTGGGACTCGGAATACTTGGGACTCGGAATAAAACTCTGACTTGGAATAAAACTCTGACTTGGAATAAAACTCTGAATTGGAATAAAACTCCGACTTGGAATAAAACTCCGACTTGGAATAAAACTCTGATTTGGAATAAAACTCTGATTTGGAATAAAACCCTGATTTGGAATAAAACTCTGATTTGGAATAAAACCCTGACTTGGAATAAAACTCTGACTTGAACTCTATCAAGTATTCTGAAACTAACTTGAACTCTATCAAGTATTCTGAAACTAACTTGAACTCTATCAAGTATTCTGAAACTAACTTGAACTCTATCAAGTATTCTTGAAACTAACTTGAACTCTATCAAGTATTCTTGAAACTAACTTGAAAATGTTTTCAAGTATCTCTATAACTCTATAAACTCTATAAACTTTCTCTTTCTTAATTTGCAAGTCAATTCAATTCAATAATTTGAAAAAAATCGTAAACAAAATAAAAAATGTAAACAACATTTCACTCGAATGTACGTGAAAGTACGGTACTATTATGTTTGGTACATAAAATAAAATTATTCTATACTGAATATAATAGTGAAAATAACTCTACAATTAACTCTGTGACAATTAACTCTGTGACAATTAACTTCTGTGAAAATTAGTTTCACTAAAAAAAAAATGTATCACTGGTGTCTGAAGTGTTCAGTGTTTTGTGTTAATTCTGGCTCCATACTAAATATTAACTGTTAATAATACTGACTTTTCAAATGTTTAGAAATTATTTTAAAAAAGAGTTTTGTACTTAACAAGATTCCTACGGCGAAATCCTTAGAGACGTGTCCTGAAGACGTGTCTTGCTGGCCACTTGTTCCTGGATGAAAACTAGGCGTGGAGAACTTGGAGTCGTGACGCACCGGTTCAAGGGTGGATGTGACGAACTAGAAGTCGTGACACGCCGGTCCAAGGGTGGATGTGACGAACTAGAAGTCGTGACACGCCGGTCAACTGGGTGGATGTGACGAACTAGAAGTCGTGACACGCCGGTCAACTGGGTGGATGTGACGAACTAGAAGTCGTGACACGCCGGTCAACTGGGTGGATGTGACGAACTAGAAGTCGTGACACGCCGGTCAACTGGGTGTTGGTTCTGGTTCCAGGGTCTGGAAGACTGGAAGAATCCTGGAGTCGTGAAGATCCTGGTTAAAGGGTAATTTCTATCTTGGCCAAATAGTGGCCACTTGTTAAAATCCTCTTCTTAAAATCTTTCTTAAAATCTTCTTCTTAAAATCTTCTTCTTAAAATCTTCTTATCCTGGGGCAGGGTCGCCAGACTGTTAACCCCTCCGTCTATGGCCCTGGGTTGGTTCGAAGTCGACGGGGGTTCTGGTTAGGAGGCAGCAACGGATCTGTTACTTGCAGTAGTTTCTTCTATACTACTCTCCGAGTTCTTCTTTAGTGGCTCGGAGGATTCTGAGAGGCTTATTAAATTTTTTGAAGTTTCTCCCCGATTCTTCTTGTAACTTATCGGGAGATTCTAATGAGTAAGTTTTCTGAAGAGAGCGGCTCGAAGGAGAAGATAAAGACTTTTTCTTACTGTGTTTTACTCCTAAAACTGTTACAGGTAATGCTCAGCCTCGTAGTTGGAATCAGAACAAACATGGAAGAAATTGGTGGGGTTTATATACCCCGATTCTACTAACATCATCATTATTAAATGTTGAAGAGGCTGCATTATTTTTGCACAATATTTGAAAATAAAGTAAATCTTTTAGCTGTGTTAAGGTTTAAACGAATAAACAAGATATTTGAAGATGAAGCCATATTTTTATCTTAAATTGCATATTTTCAGATCTGATGTTATCATGATCTGCCAAGTTAACTAAAAGTGGAAATTGAACTATGCATCTTTACACTAAAATCTGCATATGAGTAAAAATTAAAGGTTTAAGATTTACAATTAAATTAGGCAAGACATGACTTCATCTTTTATAACGAAGAAAGAATGTATACAAAACATGACATGGCAAAAGTTACTCAGGATTCATTATTAAGCTAAATCTAAAAAAATGATTATGAGATTTTAAAAAACAACAGGTCATCAATTATTTGGCAAAGTAGAAAGCACATCAAAATTTATTCCAACGAAAAATAATAATAAAAAATAACAACAGTATCGCCGATTCTACATTCCTTATGGCGACATAATGTCGGGTCGGACATTGAGTACATTGTAATTTTGGTCTACTGTAACTATGATTATAATTACCAATTCATTTATTATCGTTAACTACAATTCCATTAAAGTACATTGACTACGTCATTTAGTACATTACATCATTAAGTACAGTTTCATTAAAGTACATTATATTATATTAAATTAAAGTATTACAGTTAATTATAATTAAACAGTTACTATAACTTTTTTGTTACAGTGTTTCATATTAATAGACAATTAAGATGTTAGAAATATAATACAAAGTACATGGGCACATACGGTATGGATATATGGTTGAATAATAATATTTATACTACATAACATATAAATAATGACTTCTATAGAGTGTACAGTTTTTATTATGATGTTAAAGAATTTTCATACATTGAATGCTAGAGATATGATGAAGGGAAATTAATGACGGGAAAATGTGACGTCATAGTTATTGAATTTGTACGTATAGTACAAATCATTATTAGGAAGATTTACAAGAACGAATTAGAGACAAAGAGTGGGTATTAATGACTAAGAAGTACAACTACGGGTTCCAATCCTGTTATATGCAATGTGTATGCATAATCTAGGGTCGAGGGTGAGATGCAAGACAATTCATAATTAATTATAATAACTTCTATAACAAATGGAAAATGGATAATGGATACGACTAAACCATAGAAATGGTAGATCGTAAGGTTATGACACAAACAAAAGTAGAAAGCTACAAGTAAAATTATTATCCAAACTCGCGTTAAGCGATTTTGGTTCTTATGTAAAAATGAATATTGATTACACTAGGCAACAAAGATTTTGTTACAGAAGACCAAATAGGTGCTCCTAGCTAATTTCGGTATGCTGATTTCAAATCTATAATTAGATTTTTTCTATCACGTTAGATTTTGTGTAAAATGCAAATCACTTTTAGTAAAATTTTCTACCACGTCCAGATTTTGGTTTTAATCGGCTTAATGCCAGTAATATGAAACTTGCTTTTCAAGGTTAAAGCAATTTTTTTTGCCACTATATACAAATTCGAACAATTTTGATAAATAAAATTTATCCCGAGTTGGCAACACTGAGTCAAGAGCATAGTAACGGGCAACGGCCCAACGGTCAGTCGCTACGTGACAGTCAAGCAGAACGGTTGTTGAAGCTCTCTGCTGATGAGCAAGTGACAGGTTGTGGTGACTTGTGTGTTTTTATAGCATTTGTTTTGTACTACGGTGTGTATTTCTTTTTATTTTGCACATCGTAATAATTACTTTCTACGTTTTTTCAGATATTGTATGGTAATTCAAAATGGCATCAAATAGACGTGCTTGTGTAAATCACCCAGACAACTTCTGCTTTGTCTGTGGACAATATACACCTAAGCCACAACGTAGAAACATAACAACAAAGATTAAACTTGCCTACAAGTGTTATTTTGACTAAGTTAGGAGACCAACAGAGGGACTGGGCACCACATATTTGCTCTGCACAGTGCAATGCAATGTTAATAGCTTGGATGAATGGTAAAAGAAAAGCTATGCCGTTCTCAGTCCCCATGGTTTGGCGTGAGCCGAAAAATCACTTCAATGATTGTTATTTTTGTTTGACAAAGATTGCTGGTTTCACAAAGAAAAATAAATCAAAGATCACGTACCCAAACTCGAATCAGCAATGAAACCAGTACCACATGATGAAACAAATCCACCACCAGTTCCACCAGCAACGATAACAGACAGCAGTTCATCTGAAGATTCTGCTAGTGATATAGAAACAGGGAAAGATGGCATATATGTTCCAGATGCAAATATTTCCCCACATTTGTTAAGTCAAGCGGAGTTAAATGACTTAGTGCGCGATTTGGAATTACCAAAAGAAAAGGCAGAGTTGCTTGGTTCAAGACTTCAAGAATTTAATCTTCTCCAACCAAACACCAAAGTTTCCCATTTCCGCCATCGCCATTTGCAGTTTTCATCATTTTACTTACAGGAAGAAAACGTTTGTTTCTGCCACGATATCAGTGGTCTGATGCAAGGGATTGGCTGTCGCTATGATCCAAAAGAATGGAGACTGTTCATTGACTCTAGTAAAGCTAGCCTTAAAGCTGTATTACTGCACAACGGCAATGAAAAACCTTCAATACCTGTAGCACATGCCACTGGCCTTAATGAGACTTATGAATCGATGAAACTGCTGCTAAGACTCATCAAATATAAGGACCACACATGGAATATTTGTGGCGACCTTAAAGTTGTATCATTACTTCTTGGGTTACAGTTGGGCTACACAAAGCATATGTGCTTTTTGTGTCTATGGAACAGCAGAGATGACAAGAACCACTACAAAAAACATGATTGGCCATCTAGAACTGAACATGTTGTTGGTAAATACAATGTGAAACACCCAGCACTTATTGACCCTCAGAAAGTACATCTTCCACCACTTCACATTAAACTTGGCCTTATGAAAAATTTCGTGAAGGGTATGGATCATCAAGGTAGTGGTTTCCAATATTTAAAGGATAAATTCAAAGGAATATTGACAGATGCTAAGCTAGAAGCTGGAGTTTTCACTGGACCACAGATCCGCAGTGTCATCCACGACTCATCGTTTCCATCTAACCTAAATGAGAATGAACTAGGAGCATGGACATCTTTCGTTGAATTGTCAAAAATTTTCTTGGAAACCACAAAGCTGAAAACCACCGTAAACTCGTAGAAAACATGCTTAAATCTTATGAAATAATGGGATGCAGAATGTCTTTGAAAATTCATTTTTTACATTCTCATCTTGACTTCTTCCCGGCCAACCTTGGGGCTGTAAGTGACGAGCATGGTGAGCGCTTCCACCAACAGATCTCAGTTATGGAAAACAGATACCAAGGTAATTTCAACCCAAATATGATGGGAGATTATTGTTGGTTCCTGCAGAAGGAGAGCTCGTCATCCTACAAGCGACAAAGGAAGAGGACACACCAAAGTTTCACTTAAGAACAGGAATTTGCCTTTCAGTAGTAACAACAAAATACTAACGCGCTTTGGGTGGATGGTTGGGCGCAGGGGTGGTAACTCCGCCAGCGGAATTCCGCTGTCTGTCTTAAGCCAGAATAAAGGAGGAAAGACATCCCTGTTCACTAATTATTTAAGTATGCTTAACATAAAACGTGGCACGGAAAAGTAGCTTAGACGGCTTTCGTAATAGAAGCGGGTGAGAAAAAAAATGAAAAATAGGGGTTTTCGGTACACAAAATCTGGACGTGATAGAGAAATTTTGATATCAGATCTGAAATCAGCATCAGCGCTTTAGTAGGAATCAGTAGTTCACGTGTCTGTAACAAAAAAAAAGTTGAAATTTGTTGCCTAGTGTTATTGATTGCTCATTTTTTACAGTGCTCTACCCTTTAAAATGATATTTATACAATAATATAATAAAATTAATACAATACAATACAACTGAGAAAATAACATCGTAACTAATTCAAGTTAGGTGACGAATTTTTCTTTACATTACAAGTTTTATACAGAACAAGTGAGTTATTATGCTTAGAGAGTTATTATAAAGTTATTATAAAATATAAAAAATTCAAAGATTAATACTTTAATTTAGACAAACAATTAAGTTAGACAAACAATGATAGTTAAATTTTTTTACAAACTTTTATTTTTCTGTGGGAAAAATTACATACATAATGAGTAGTAGATAAAAAGGGAAAAACGTAAATCGTACAATCTATAAACTAATTTTTTTATTGACTATTGTAGGTAAAAATCGGATTACGTAGTGGATGATGTATAGACCTGTGGTCTAGTGTGTATGTGTGTGTATTAGATACAAAGTGTGTATCTCATAATTTGAGGGACAGATTAGCTGAGAGGATTGTTAAATTAACTGAATAAATGCCTGAGCAAAAATTTATATGTAGTTAGCAAAAATGCTTAAGACTATAAATAGCATAGTTAGCACTTACACGCAATGAAAGAGTTTATTATGATCTCCAATGATTTTAGCATAAAGTTTGTATATATAGTGTATATAGTGTGCATACATGCGTGTGTATGTGTAGGGATTTGGAAGGTTTTTGAATTAACAAAGTTTTAAAAATAATGTATAATAATTTAAGATGGGTTTACGGTTATAAAATCTTTTAAGTTTAAGTCAGTTATTGTTATTATTATTATCATTATTATTATTATTATAAAATCCTTTAAGCTCAAGGTCAATTATTATAAAATTCTAAATTACAGGTAGTATTAATGATGGTGTATGCATCTGAGTTTAATGTGAAAGTGACTTGAGGTACGGAAAGAAAATGAATTCGAATAAGTGTCAAAAGTAATAGAATTCAATTAGGATTATCGATTGCACGTAATTAAATCAGTTACACATATATTAAGGTAAAAAAAAAACGTACTTAGAGGACCTTACAATTAATGAAAGTAAATCTAGCGGTATTAAAAATTAAATTTTGAAGATGGAATTAAATTCGACTAGTAACATTCCTAGCTATATATGAACTATATAACCATTAACATTAACCAGAAGTATCGGTAAGATAATTGAATTAAGGAAATTAAGAATACAAATTAAAAATATAAATCAATTATGCATTTCAATGAGCTAAACATAATTTTATAATATTCTAAAAAATACAAAAACACAACTTAACATAAATTGAGGTTATGTTCCATCGTACCAAAGAGGAATTAACCACGGTTGAACCATTTCTTTGGTTGACACAGTTCAACTGGGGTTGGGGGTGTTAAAATAAAATAAAAAACAAAGTTTGGAGTACTACATTCGGGGAATTGAGTGACTAAGCGGGGGGTATAAGTCTGAAATTGACAATACGTCTTTCGTGAGCACTTTGCTTTTTTTTAAAAAAAAAGATTGCTTGTCACACTACTTAGAAAAAAATTTAGAGTTCAAACAACATGGAGGGACGACGGCATGTTCCTCATATACATTACAATAATTCCCAAAATCGTTACAACCTGTGTAAAAACGGTTTTGTTACAAATAATAAAATACCTAACTATATATTTATATACGCAACAATTGCACGAAAAGAAAAGACAAATCGGTGAATTTCCTCCTTACAAAAACACAAAAAAAAATTAAACCAAAGACACACACGGGTCAATTCAGGTTGAATTTAATTCTCTTTTACAACAAAAAAAAAGGTTGAATTAAATTCTTAGATTACATTTTCGTAAATTAAATTCTCTTAAATTACAAAGAAAAAGTTGAATTCAATTGACTGCATTGAAAACTGACTTGGGACTCGGAATACTTGGGACTCGGAATACTTGGGACTCGGAATAAAACTCTGACTTGGAAAACTCTGACTTGGAATAAAACTCTGACTTGGAATAAAACTCCGACTTGGAATAAAACTCTGATTTGGAATAAAACTCTGATTTGGAATAAAACCCTGATTTGGAATAAAACTCTGATTTGGAATAAAACCCTGACTTGGAATAAAACTCTGACTTGAACTCTATCAAGTATTCTGAAACTAACTTGAACTCTATCAAGTATTCTGAAACTAACTTGAACTCTATCAAGTATTCTGAAACTAACTTGAACTCTATCAAGTATTCTTGAAACTAACTTGAACTCTATCAAGTATTCTTGAAACTAACTTGAAAATGTTTTCAAGTATCTCTATAACTCTATAAACTCTATAAACTTTCTCTTTCTTAATTTGCAAGTCAATTCAATTCAATAATTTGAAAAAAAACGTAAACAAAATAAAAAATGTAAACAACATTTCACACGAATGTACGTGAAAGTACGGTACTATTATGTTTGGTACATAAAATAAAATTATTCTATACTGAATATAATAGTGAAAATAACTCTACAATTAACTCTGTGACAATTAACTCTGTGACAATTAACTTCTGTGAAAATTAGTTTCACTAAAAAAAAATGTATCACTGGTGTCTGAAGTGTTCAGTGTTTTGTGTTAATTCTGGCTCCATACTAAATATTAACTCTTAATAATACTGACTTTTCAAATGTTTAGAAATTATTTTAAAAAAGAGTTTTGTACTTAACAAGATTCCTACGGCGAAATCCTTAGAGACGTGTCCTGAAGACGTGTCTTGCTGGCCACTTGTTCCTGGATGAAAACTAGGCGTGGAGAACTTGGATTCGTGACGCACCGGTTCAAGGGTGGAAGTGACGAACTAGAAGTCGTGACACGCCGGTCCAAGGGTGGATGTGACGAACTAGAAGTCGTGACACGCCGGTCAACTGGGTGGATGTGACGAACTAGAAGTCGTGACACGCCGGTCAACTGGGTGGATGTGACGAACTAGAAGTCGTGACACGCCGGTCAACTGGGTGGATGTGACGAACTAGAAGTCGTGACACGCCGGTCAACTGGGTGGATGTGACGAACTAGAACGTGACACGCCGGTCAACTGGGTGTTGGTTCTAGTTCCAGGGTCTGGAAGACTGGAAGAATCCTGGAGTCGTGAAGATCCTGGTTAAAGGGTAATTTCTATCTTGGCCAAATAGTGGCCACTTGTTAAAATCCTCTTCTTAAAATCTTCTTCTTAAAATTCTTCTTAAAATCTTCTTCTTAAAATCTTCTTCTTAAAATCTTCTTCTAAAATCTTCTTATCCTGGGGCAGGGTCGCCAGACTGTTAACCCCTCCGTCTATGGCCCTGGGTTGGTTCGAAGTCGACGGGGGTTCTGGTTAGGAGGCAGCAACGGATCTGTTACTTGCAGTAGTTTCTTCTATACTACTCTCCGAGTTCTTCTTTAGTGGCTCGGAGGATTCTGAGAGGCTTATTAAATTTTTTGAAGTTTCTCCCCGATTCTTCTTGTAACTTATCGGGAGATTCTAATGACGTTTTCTGAAGAGAGCATGGCTCGAAGGAGAAGATAAAGACTTTTTCTTACTGTGTTTTACTCCTAAAACTGTTACAGGTAATGCTCAGCCTCGTAGTTGGAATCAGAACAAACATGGAAGAAATTGGTGGGGTTTATATACCCCGATTCTACTAACATCATCATTATTAAATGTTGAAGAGGCTGCATTATTTTTGCACAATATTTGAAAATAAAGTAAATCTTTTAGCTGTGTTAAGGTTTAAACGAATAAACAAGATATTTGAAGATGAAGCCATATTTTTATCTTAAATTGCATATTTTCAGATTGATGTTATCATGATCTGCCAAGTTAACTAAAAGTGGAAATTGAACTATGCATCTTTACACTAAAATCTGCATATGAGTAAAAATTAAAGGTTTAAGATTTACAATTAAATACTTAGGCAAGACATGACTTCATCTTTTATAACGAAGAAAGAATGTATACAAAACATGACATGGCAAAAGATTACTCAGGATTCATTAAGCTAAATCTAAAAAAATGATTATGAGATTTTAAAAAACAACAGGTCATCAATTATTTGGCAAAGTAGAAAGCACATCAAAATTTATTCCAACGAAAATAATAATAAAAAAAATAACAACAGTATCGCCGATTCTACATTCCTTATGGCGACATAATGTCGGGTCGGACATTGAGTACATTGTAATTTTGGTCTACTGTAACTATGATTATAATTACCAATTCATTTATTATCGTTAACTACAATTCCATTAAAGTACATTGACTACGTCATTTAGTACATTACATCATTAAGTACAGTTTCATTAAAGTACATTACATTATATTAAATTAAAGTATTACAGTTAATTATAATTAAACAGTTACTATAACTTTGTTTTGTTACAGTGTTTCATATTAATAGACAATTAAGATGTTAGAAATATAATACAAAGTACATGGGCACATACGGTATGGATTTATATGGTTGAATAATAATATTTATACTACATAACATATAAATAATGACTTCTATAGAGTGTACAGTTTTTATTATGATGTTAAAGAATTTTCATACATTGAATGCTAGAGATATGATGAAGGGAAATTAATGACGGGAAAATGTGACGTCATAGTTATTGAATTTGTACGTATAGTACAAATCATTATTAGGAAGATTTACAAGAACGAATTAGAGACAAAGAGTGGGTATTAATGACTAAGAAGTACAACTACGGGTTCCAATCCTGTTATATGCAATGTGTATGCATAATCTAGGGTCGAGGGTGAGATGCAAGACAATTCATAATTAATTATAATAACTTCTATAACAAATGGAAAATGGATAATGGATACGACTAAACCATAGAAATGGTAGATCGTAAGGTTATGACACAAACAAAAGTAGAAAGCTACAAGTAAAATTATTATCCAAACTCGCGTTAAGCGATTTTGGTTCTTATGTAAAAATGAATATTGATTATTCATTGCTCATTTTTTACAGTGCTCTACCCTTTAAAATGATATTTATACAATAATATAATAAAATTAATACAATACAATACAACTGAGAAAATAACATCGTAACTAATTCAAGTTAGGTGACGAATTTTTCTTTACATTACAAGTTTTATACAGAACAAGTGAGTTATTATGCTTAGAGAGTTATTATAAAGTTATTATAAAATATAAAAAATTCAAAGATTAATACTTTAATTTAGACAAACAATTAAGTTAGACAAACAATGATAGTTAAATTTTTTTTACAAACTTTTATTTTTCTGTGGGAAAAATTACATACATAATGAGTAGTAGATAAAAAGGGAAAAACGTAAATCGTACAATCTATAAACTAATTTTTTTTATTGACTATTGTAGGTAAAAATCGGATTACGTAGTGGATGATGTATAGACCTGTGGTCTAGTGTGTATGTGTGTGTATTAGATACAAAGTGTGTATCTCATAATTTTGAGGGACAGATTAGCTGACAGGATTGTTAAATTAACTGAATAAATGCCTGAGCAAAAATTTATATGTAGTTAGCAAAAATGCTTAAGACTATAAATAGCATAGTTAGCACTTACACGCAATGAAATAGTTTATTATGATCTCCAATGATTTTAGCATAAAGTTTGTATATATAGTGTATATAGTGTCATACATGCGTGTGTATGTGTAGGGATTTGGAAGGTTTTTGAATTAACAAAGTTTTAAAATAATGTATAATAATTTAAGATGGGTTTACGGTTATAAATCTTTTAAGTTTAAGTCAGTTATTGTTATTATTATTATCATTATTATTATTATTATAAAATCCTTTAAGCTCAAGGTCAATTATTATAAAATTCTAAATTACAGGTAGTATTAATGATGGTGTATGCATCTGAGTTTAATGTGAAAGTGACTTGAGGTACGGAAAGAAAATGAATTCGAATAAGTGTCAAAAGTAATAGAATTCAATTAGGATTATCGATTGCACGTAATTAAATCAGTTACACATATATTAAGGTAATAAAAAAAACGTACTTAGAGGACCTTACAATTAATGAAAGTAAATCTAGCGGTATTAAAAATTAAATTTTGAAGATGGAATTAAATTCGACTAGTAACATTCCTAGCTATATATGAACTATATAACCATTAACATTAACCAGAAGTATCGGTACGATAATTGAATTAAGAAAATTAAGAATACAAATTAAAAATATAAATCAATTATGCATTTCAATGAGCTAAACATAATTTTATAATATTCTAAAAAATACAAAAACACAACTTAACATAAATTGAGGTTATGTTCCATCGTACCAAAGAGGAATTAACCACGGTTGAACCATTTCTTTGGTTGACACAGTTCAACTGGGGTTGGGGGTGTTAAAATAAAAAAAAACAAAGTTTGGAGTACTACATTCGGGGGAATTGAGTGACTAAGCGGGGGGTATAAGTCTGAAATTGACAATACGTCTTTCGTGAGCACTTTGCTCTTTTTTAAAAAAAAAGATTGCTTGTCACACTACTTAGAAAAAATTTAGAGTTCAAACAACATGGAGGGACGACGGCATGTTCCTCATATACATTACAATAATTACCAAAATCGTTACAACCTGTGTAAAAACGGTTTTGTTACAAATAATAAAATACCTAACTATATATTTATATACGCAACAATTGCATGAAAAGAAAAGACAAATCGGTGAATTTCCTTCTTACAAAAACACAAAAAAAAAATTAAACCAAAGACACACACGGGTCAATTCAGGTTGAATTTAATTCTCTTTTACAACAAAAAAAAAGGTTGAATTAAATTCTTAGATTACATTTTCGTAAATTAAATTCTCTTAAATTACAAAGAAAAAGTTGAATTCAATTGACTGCATTGAAAACTGACTTGGGACTCGGAATACTTGGGACTCGGAACACTTGGGACTCGGAATACTTGGGACTCGGAATACTTGGGACTCGGAATAAAACTTGACTTGGAATAAAACTCTGACTTGGAATAAAACTCTGACTTGGAATAAAACTCGACTTGGAATAAAACTCCGACTTGGAATAAAACTCTGATTTGGAATAAAACTGATTTGGAATAAAACCCTGATTTGGAATAAAACTCTGATTTGGAATAAAACCCTGACTTGGAATAAAAACTCTGACTTGAACTCTATCAAGTATTCTGAAACTAACTTGAACTCTATCAAGTATTCTGAAACTAACTTGAACTCTATCAAGTATTCTGAAACTAACTTGAACTCTATCAAGTATTCTTGAAACTAACTTGAACTCTATCAAGTATTCTTGAAACTAACTTGAAACTGTTTTCAAGTATCTCTATAACTCTATAAACTCTATAAACTTTCTCTTTCTTAATTTGCAAGTCAATTCAATTCAATAATTTGAAAAAAATCGTAACAAAATAAAAAATGTAAACAACATTTCACTCGAATGTACGTGAAAGTACGGTACTATTATGTTTGGTACATAAAATAAAATTATTCTATACTGAATATAATAGTGAAAATAACTCTACAATTAACTCTGTGACAATTAACTCTGTGACAATTAACTTCTGTGAAAATTAGTTTCACTAAAAAAAAAATGTATGACTGGTGTCTGAAGTGTTCAGTGTTTTGTGTTAATTCTGG
>JAJOZX010019430.1:7500-49914 GCA_023014485.1 Bathynomus jamesi | reverse complement strand
ATCACTTCTTTTTCTATAGATCTTGCTCCATTTACAGTTGTTATTTGTTTTCTGTCAGAGAGAAAGGCATGGATCCATTTTCCTACTTTTCCACACAATACCAAGTTCTTTTAGTTTATGGAATAATATACCATGTCAACCTTGTCAAAGCTTTGCAAAGTCTAGATAGATGACATCAACATTGTGGTTTTCTCCCAAGTATTGTAGGATTGTATTGCAATGGTCTATAAGTTCAGTAAGGCAGGATCTCTTGTGTCTGAAGCCATGTTGAAAGTCTTCTAAGAGATGTTCATTTTCTATAAAACTGACAATGTGCCTTTTCAGGACTTTCTCAAATATTTTAATAATAGGGGAAGTCAAAGATAGGGTCTATAGTTCTTGGCTTAATTTCTTTTTGCCTCCTTTGTAGATTAATATTATGCTAAAGTCCAGTTTTGATTGGTTGAATTTTTTATAGCAATCCTTTGCAAGTTTTAAATAATTTTATAATCTCCATAATAAATGTTATTCTGCATTTTCTCTTAAAGGAACTTCTCTGAACGGTTCGAAGATATCTTCACATTGTAATACTTTTACTATATGTATACTCTGCATATGTTTTAAGCAATTGGGTTTAATTAAAAAGATTCAGTATGAACTAATTAATTATTCTTTTTCCTTTAAAGTCCGATGAGATTTGACACGTGTTATACAATCTTTTCGTTTTGAAGAAATCAATGTTGTAGACCTGAATACGTAGGTAAAAGATTTACCGAGCAGTCAACCCAGCGATTGTCACATCATTAACGAAATAATGTAAGTATTTTTTTTTGTTTCGATATTTTTGGGGGGAAGAAGACACTGTATTTTCATCAATTCATTAAATGAAAGAAATCATGTTTTAGTACAATAACCATCTTAAGCTACAGAATATACAAACTAACATTATTGGTTACAAATATATATATATATACACGAAACGAACATCATACTATACAACAAGTGCGCACAATCGGAAAACGGCTTTTTATCTGTCTGCATACCATTTCGTCGTTTCGTTGAGTGTGACACGGGTCGAATAATTTTAAAACATTATAAATTCTTTACCACGTGACATATGTATCTCACAAGTATTACTAAAATGTCGTTGTAGCCGGAAGGGATTCCATATAACTTCTGGGATATGCATCTGATCGAGAAATTTTACAATAACGGTCACTCCAGGGTTGAATACCGAATGAATTAAAATAGTACATGCGTCCCTATTTTTAAAATAGATTGCAAACCAATGAATCCCTTCACTACCAATAACATCTGTGTTCACAATAAGGCTACCGCAATATCTCGCAGTTGGCAATTTCAATGTTTCATTCTTCGCAAACACGCCGATAATTTGGACGTGTGATTCGTTCACTATTCATTACTCTCTGAAGTGTATCCGCATCAATTTTAAAAGTCAGTGACAACGTTCCTAAATCTGTCTACTTCTATTAGGGCTTGTGACTCGAGGTATACTAGTCCACTTATAGGCGCGTCTACAAGCTTGGCGAATTCCAATCTGACTGAGATGTTTTCCACTCTGTTGTAGACTTAAGTGTGTATTTACACTACAGATAAGTCAGTTGTGATGTTAAACGGATAAAGGATAAATTGATCGATGAATTCTTTCTGCGTTACCGCAATCCCGAGCTCATCACAATCACCTGCAGTATGGGCCAGATTACTATATGCTCTCGCGCAAAGCGGGAACACAGCGTCTGATGAATAATCCATATCCATAGGCCCGCCCAACGCAATGCCATTAACGTAAAAGATATATTTTTGAGGCCAAAATTCTTGACTTTAAAAGCACTCTTTTATATTTTCCATTCACCGAAGCATGGTCCTGAATTCCAATTAATATCCTTTTAGGTAGGTTTCCCAGAGTGATGTTTTCTATCTGCTTCAATGCCAACCCTGCTGGCACCGTGTATAATTTGATCTGTGCTCTGTTAATTGGGTATTTTACTGTGGCGTGTAGTAAATTTTTCTCAATTTCTAGTTGTTTTGGTGAACTTAATTTCACTCGCCTACGCGGAGATATGTCTCCATAATGTGAATCACAACGGGTTTTGCTCCCTCTTCTTGATGAGTTCCCATATTTAAACAGATCCCAGGATTCGTTCGGTGAACTTTATTTTCATATCCATCCCATTCACAAGCAACTTCTCCTGGAATGTGAAGTCTGTATGCGAGCGTCCAAATACTCGTATATCTTCTTTTTAGAATTTTTAATTTTGTCCTTTATATTACTTTCGTCTTTAGCTTCATAATAGTCCTCGGCACTTGAAAAGGTATCCTTCGCTTCTTTGGAAAAGTTCAGCACATTTTCCAGATAGGATCGTAGATGGTAGTACCCCGTTCCTGCCGATATGTTGACCTGATTTAAATATACGTCACACTGGTTGAATAAGGAGTGCAGAAAGTTTGTTGCAGGGGATACAGCATATTTGTCATCACAGTCCTTCAATCAGAATGGGCTATACGTAGTTTAGCATGCATGTGCATACAGTTGTGTCAAAAAAGTAAGGGCCTGAGCTGGGTATCACGAATTCTATAGGGGCATTCAGTGAACTAATTGTGTTTAAAGGGTTAATTGTAATAAAGTCACTGTGTTCAATAGAAACTTAAGTTGGAGGCATGTCAAAGAGGAACAGCTCCGATTTACAACATTGTGAACTACACGGATGGATGAAGCGTGCCATGATGAGTTGAAATAGTGTCTCCTCTCTCGACAAGCAGTAAACAAACTATGAATCATGAGAGCAATGTCCTTAGCTTATATCAGTCAAAAAGTGGTCAACCATGGTTTCATACGCTTAGAACACTTCTTTTTGATATCCTTTTACGTTTAATGCCACGTGGTGGTAATCCCTTCTTCCGGACAGCCCTCTTCTTCTTCCCACCACCACGCATTTTTCTCTTTGCATCTTTGACGATTTCGTCCCGTGTACGCCCTAAGTGTCTTTTTAGAGCTTCTTTAGGTCTAGCCTCAGCCAATATGTCTTCTGCTGTGTTAAGACCTTATTCTAACGCTTTCCTCCCGAGGTATCTGGCACCCCTCTTCAGCAAGGGGACAGCCGTACGTAGTATGGTTGAAAAAATGGATCCAAGTCCACTACCACGCTGATATCTCATACCTCGATAGAGTGTGAAAGCTTTCTCTCCATTATAACTCAGTGCGTCGAAAGTGCAGCTTCACTGTTAAGCTCCCGTTACCGAATGGGAAAATTTTTCCCTCAATCGTTCTTATATATATTGAGATATTGGTTATTAGATTAGCTGCGACATTCACATAATGGGACCTGTCATATGTAATACTCAAACTCCTTCCTCTATGGTTGGGGATTTGCGCTATGTGCAGCAGGCGTGCATGGGTATTAGGGTGGCCCACTTTTCAATTTTTTTTTAAAAGTATAGGTTATCTTAGTTTTTCCCATTATTTGGCACTATACTAGCACATTGGTACCATTTTTACAAAAATTGATCAATATTTAGGGGTCTCGCATCGACCTTGAAATTACGAGCTTTTTTTTTAAATGCGTACTTTTTAACTTTTTACTGAATTAAGATAAATCATTAAGTAGGGATGTTTTCTGAATCCTCTTGATGAGAGAAGTCGTTTGGTGTGCCTTCCAATGTCATACGACTAACGGTTTAAAAGTTGTGCCTGTATACAGGTAATACCAATGTGCTAGTATAGTGCCAAATAATGGGAAAAACCACGATCACCTATACTTTTCAAAAAATCAGCAAATAGCAGACAAATAAGGAAGAAAGAAACAATAACTTAAACAATCACTTTTGCATTGTATTGACCACTATCACACGTCACTGGCTGCAACGTTGTCCCTCTGTGCTATGTCATCGTGGCGAGTGATGACTTCTTGAAGTCGCCGAGCTCTTTCCGGATCTTTTCCACCACTTGCAGAAGATCCTGCAGCTGTGCCTCGTCCTTTGTGACCGTGTTCACATAGTCTTGTATCAGTTGGACTCCTCTTTCAGCGACGTCATTGGTGACCTGGAGATTAGAGATCACATCCTTCAGACGACAAAAGTCCCCGTTCTCGTCCCACTTATCAGTTGGCAGGGTGAGCCACGAAGACCCATACATCTTCAGACCTGCAAATAAGAACCAGAAGGACTCGTCGATCAGGTTGGGGAGTTGCGTCATCTCGTCGACTGAGACGTTCTCGTATGTGAAGTCTTTGGGTACAGGGAGGTGGACAGCTTCTCTGCCATATGTTGCTTCACAGTGCCATCCACCTTGTTGCTGCATAGAGCGAAGATGACGGTCTGAGGCCTCAGATACCAGAAGTGCCGCCTCATCACTGCCAGTGACGCTTCTGCCACCTCGCGGTCCACTGCCCTATACCTCAGAAAACGCTGGTATAGTACCAGGTCTCCTGACTCTCCTGACATGCCAGTATCATCATTCTCCATGGCCTCATCTCCGGTTTCGTATGCACACTTTGAGGTTTGCGGCTCCTGGCGAGGACGTTTTCTTCCTTCCTGTAGCTTTCTTTTTACAGCGAAAACTTTATCGTTCCCGCTCATCGTTGCCACCCGAGGACCACGTTGATCGAGGTAGAAGTCAATGTCTTCTTTCTTGTCCTTGTCGGACAGCAGTCGATTCTTCTTTATCTTCGACAGCGTCAGATGCTCCGATAACCCACAGCTTGTCCACACTGTCCGAAAACTTCTGCCGTTTTCCTCCGGCGTCAGTTTCTCGTTTTCTGCTCTTTTGGAGTAAGTGGCACTCTTTCTACAATGCCTCTAGCTTCCGTTCGCAGTTGAGCTTTGTGATTGTTTTAATGCGGGCCATGTTCCAAAACTTTAAGACGTTGTTTACGGTTTCTTTGAATGCGTCTTTCCTGTTAGCAGTGTACTGGATAACACTGAAGAAGTATTGCAAAACCTGCCGTGTTGTTGGCAATTTGCTACCACTGATGGAGGACGACGGTTGGCCAACTAAAAAAATTTCCGAGGCCGATCTTAGAGAAGGTAGCGATGTTATTTTCGCCTTTCCTTTTGATGACTCTCTATTTGTAGCTTCAAGAGTTCTTCCAGTTATGGTTGCCATCGATTTGTCCATGACAAAGGATGAGGAACTCAGACAGAATTTCAAAATGTTATGATCTGCAAAAAAGAAATAGGTTAGGTACCTGGCACAGGCATAGTGCATTTTCTAATTACCTATATACATTATACATTCCGCCCGGGTATGGTGACTCATTTTTTTGAAAAGTATAGGTGATCGTGGTTTTTCCCATTATTTGGCACTAGTTATACTAGCACATTGGTATTACCTGTATACAGGCACAACCTTTAAACCGTTAGTCGTATGACATTGGAAGGCACACCAAACAACTTCTCTCATTAAGAGGATTCAGAAAACATCCCTACTTAATGATTTATCTTGATTCAGTAAAAAGTTAAAAAGTACGCATTTTTAAAAAAAAACTAGTAATTTCAAGGTCGATGCGAGACCCCTAAATATTGATCAATTTTTGTAAAAATGGTACGAATGTGCTAGTATAGTGCCAAATAATGGGAAAAACCACGATCACCTATACTTTTCAAAAAAATTGAAAAGTGGGCCACCCTAATGGGTATCCCAAACAAACTGGTGCTCCACTATATTACTGTAAATATAGCACATGTCTGGGAGTTTATAGTCATCAATCATTTTCTCCAATTTCAACTGATACATTAGGCTGGACAAGTCGTGTTGTGCCTCGTGAAATGTATCTCTTTGGATGACTGATCGATTCGTCCATCGGTCATAATTTTGAACACTCTTTGGTCTTTAATAGTTCGGTTAGCCTGCGATTTTAGCGCCAGAGTATATGCATGGGGATCATTGTTTACGATTTCGTATACTAAATCACCCGTAAGATTTGAGCTTTTTAAACTTACGTTTAAGTCTCTCACAACATCCTCGACCGCACCACAGTGACCCGGTCCGAGTGGTACTTCTGTACTGCAATACCGTGCATCATCCCCACTCAAGGCGGTACGCATGGATTCACCCCGAGTTACCCCGGCTTTTTCACACTCATTACAGTCTGTAAGAATCGTAAAAACGGGTTCTTTATAATCATACTTAAAAAAAGGGTATTCAGCTGAATTTCGCATATACCCACCGGGTACGTATCACGACCCAATTCAGTGGGTTCGTGGAGTTCTGTTACAAAGGGACAGGGACAGGGACAAGGAGGACGGGAGTGTGACGTAGAAATGGTTAGGCGCCGTGTTGCATACTATTTAAGTTTCATTATTGCATCAGCTTTTATATAGGTGTTGAAGCTTTCTAGGTATCCTGGCCATTTCACCAAGTACATTTTTCTCTTTCCTGAACCTTTGCATCCTAAAATTTTCTTAATTTTAAACACATTTTTTCCTAAATTAAATGTCACTTTCTGCAACTCCTCGCGGTAAAAGCCTCCTGCAATTTCTTCCCCATTGAAATCTTCTACGTAATACATTATCTCGTCTTTAGATTTCATATCCCTGACTTTGAAAATCTCGCGTGTCCATCCTTGCTCAAATCCCTTCGCGAATTTATTTCCCGAACGCGACAGCCTTACATAATCATTGATTTTTTTTTAAACGCGCAGAGTTTGGTGGTTGTGTTCCATATCTTCTCACATCAGGCTCTGTGCGCACACCTTTCTAAAATCTCGTTAGGTGTTGCCCCAATCGTTCGATAGTGTGAGCGGTTGTAGGATGAGGCCAATGATTCCAGAATGTCTAGAAATTTGTATGTGTTTTTATGTGTAAAATAGCGGTGCATGCGTTCCTTTATGGTACGTTGAACTCTTTCAGCAGAAGATGCTTTATGTATAGAATTGCTAGTGTAGTAGCTGATATTAAACTCTGTCAACATGTTCTGAAAAGCTCGGCCGATAAATTCTTTCCCCATATCCGTACAAAAATAACCAGGAACACTGTTTTCTTTCAACATCAATGTTTTGGTGGCTTTAGCAACTGTTTCAGGCGATTTATTTTTCAGAGGAATTAGCCTCAGATATCTAGAGAATACATCTATTATGAATAGGATGTAGCGGTAACCATCGTTATACACTGAATATCTTTGCATGTCTGTTAAATCCACTTGCTAAAGAAATTCAAACGAAGCAGCTGTTGTCTTGGCTGTTTTAAATCTTTTTCTCACCGGTTTATGAAATGTATAAGCATCCTGCTCCCGTAAACAACTCTCAACATCTTTTTCCCTGCTCCAGCAGTGCAAACACTTCTGTACAGTCTATCTACGCCTCCCTTAGAGGCTGGGCTAAAAATATCATAATAGCGTCTTCTTAAAATGTTAGCCATTTGCGTATTTTAGAGGCACGTAGGTAGGGTTGATCGTTCTTTATCCTCTTCTTTCTCCTCTTCAGAGGTGTTACCGCCGGGGTGATGGCGTTTTCAATTGTGTCACGTGCGATGCATGTTCCAAGTCTTTTAACCTGTTCAGATTTCCAATCATTGTTTTGGGGACATTTATTTGTTGTAGTCTTGCTTTAATATGCCTCCATCCTGATGATGAGGGCCTATCCCACTTTCTCACCAGATCATAGACGATGTCTACGATATTCGAGCCCTGTACTTTTGCTCCTTCTACAATGATCTCACCTGTATCGGTCCATTGTATGTTGGGATCCTCACTCAGTACATTATAAAGACTTAAACCATTATTCCTCAATGTATATGGGAGGGTGCTTTTGAATACATGCTCAATATGTTGTGTGGCCGACCCGTTAATCTTTGGTTGGTCAGCTCTATCGTCGGACACAGGCCCTATGTCACCATGTCCATCGTTCTCCGTGCTGTGCCCAATAACCACGGGAATCTCTGTCGGATTCTTATAATTTTCGTACTCATGAAGAAATTTCTGCAGAGCTTCTTGGTATAAGATTCTTTTCTCATCAGATGTTTTTTCACTGTTTAATAGGGCTAACAATTCGCTTTCCATTCTTTTAAGCCTGTTTTTACAGGGATCTAGATCCGTGTCTGGATTCTTTGAACTTTGCAGTGTAGCATACACCTCGTGTGGAATCACTATCACTTTCTTCATTATATTAATCTAGTCAGTAAAGGACCCAAAACTGAAAATAAGATGGGGAGGAATGACCCTCCTCCTTGTACAATAATTCGTTTTTTCTTCCCCATAGTTTGACTTTTACGAGCGAGTGCACGTATTATGTTCTTGTAACGGCAAAGTGAAGCCTTCTGAGGAGGTTTCATTGATACTTTGCAATTTATAACGTTAAGACAAATTTCACACATGCATTTTAAAAAGTCGGAGTCGATATTTTTAGCAAACATCTGTTGCATTGCCCCGGGCAGTCGATGATAGATTTTTATTAATTCATGATATTTCTTAGGCTCTTTGTCATTCTGGAATATACACCGTTTCAGGCTCGTTTGGAAATATATTCGTTCTTAGAAGCACCCTAAACGTGTTTCGCGGATGAAGGTCGCAAAGCAAATATCCGTAACGCGGGTTTGTAGCTGCCTTACAAACTTCCAAAAACTCCTTAGCTGATTCGGGAACATTTGATTGGCTAATACCTCAATTTGTGATGCATCTTTACGTTGCACGAATAAGATTAAATATTGTGTATTTAACGACACATCGCGCATGTATCTATTTTTGAAAAATAGATTCTAATTGATGAAGAACACGCTTATGTTAAGATGGTGGGAGAATACTGTAAATCTCTCGGCAAACGTTTTATCCATCTTCAACATGAGATCGTCAATTACAATGACTATGTTCATTTCCCTTAACGAATTAACGTCATATACACCTTTGTGAAACTAAATATGATCTTGGTACTCGTTGAACACTGATTGATACGTCGAATAGCACCATATAACTTTATGTACAAATTTTGAGAACATTTCTCCCTTTTCTTTAATGATTTTAAGCATAAACACAGTTTTATCACATCCTATAGGGCCAGATATAATACATGTGGAGGGGCTCGTGAACCTGAATTTTTCTACAGAATCCATTTCTAACACGTCACACTCCTAAGTGGGTCATTTACAAAATATAATAAATATTTAAGTGGTGACCCTTATATTCTACAGTCTTGCTTTTATCTTCTCCCACAGAACCGTGAATGACAATGAGGTACAGCAACCCATCATCGATATTACAGAGGACCCCGACGACAGTGTACTTGTGATCACAGGCTCCATCCCCATTGCTGAGTCCACACCAACGATACCTGTAGCACGCGCCAATTCAAAGCGGAGGCGTGACGAAAAGCCCTCCATGTCAGGTATAAAGCGCACCAGGATTGCGCCAGTTTTTAGGCCACCACTAATAGAGCCCCAACTTTCTACGTCTTACGACACAACCCCGACAATAGTACCTTCCTCAAATATACCCCCTTATTCCTTTTCAATTCCGGGTACATCCTCCACAGCGGCAGCAGCTTCTCGTTCTGTAGGATGGTATAACATTCGAGTTGGTGCGCACCGCAACCTCCTCCCCAACCTTGACTAAAAATCGGTATATAGTCAGGGTTCATCCTAGATCCATGTATAGCAATAATATTGACACGGACTACGGTACATAGTTGAACGTATTGTAGAGTTTGCCCTTCAGAACCGCGATGAACGTGAAGTCAGAACGTGGCTGTCCTTCGGGTTCGGATGAGATGACGGAGATGTAAATAATTTTTGGGTAGTAATACAATTCAGACGCTTGCCAGCTGTAGATATAGAGTATATATTAGGCCGTATAATGCAGGCCTCTCAAAGTAGTATAGCCTTCAATATGGACAACTTCACAGTAAAGATTGACCGTGTATTCCGTGTTCCGGGTCATAGTGCCACACTTTATACTCTTAACTTCAATTCTCAGGCTATTTATAGACGGCATATAAACGCCGATCGTGGTTGCAGCTCTACAGCAGTAGTCTTGGCTCGTATGTTTACTGTACTAAATACACAGGTCAAAAACATTTGGTTGCCTACGGTAGTAGAGCGTGCCCGTAAACTAGCTGTAGACTGTAAACTTAAGTTTGACTGTAATATGGTCCTGAAGAGCTGAGAAGGGAAGAACAGGAAATGAATGCTCGTATAGTTGTATTTGGAATGGATGAGTAGGACTGTGTATGTTTTTAAAAGCAGTGTGAGAGATCGTACAAGACCCCTACTTATTTTAGGGCTGTCAGGAACAACGTGTCTACCCATTCGTAATATAAGGGACCTTTACGCGAGTTATGATAAAAGTCGAAAATATGGACATCATGATTCGTGTAAGGGGTGTATCGAGTTTGCGGATGATATAGTGAAACATTGCAAAGATTTCCACACGGTATGTGAGCAGTGTAAAAGCTCCAAATGTGAAAGCCTCATTATCTTTTACGATGTTCAAGAATAACTTCATGCCTAAACACACCTTAGCCGTTATTTACAGAAACAGTCCCGCAGTTATGGACATAAGGCTATTTACTGTCTCATACACATACAGCAGCAGACATTTGTATACATAAAGTATGCTCGCAACACGGGGGAAGTGCCCATTAAGGTTAATGGTCGTGTTTTTTGGGTTGATGGTCTTCGCGAAAACCGTGCCACTGGTGAGAAGACTGTGTACTCCTTTAACGGTTGCTGGTGGCAAGGATGCCCCCGTCCTGAGTATGGAATCGTAGGAGATATCCACGGTAGATCTACTGTCGACAGTCTTGCGTGGACCCGCACACGCGATCAACTTATAGGCTCCCAGTTCACTCACAAAGTCTTGTGGGAGCATGAGTATGATGGACGGATGGAAACAGATGGAGAGCACCGTGAAGAAATAAACACGATCAAACGTTCATTGGTGCTGGATCCTCTCAAATCCGGTGATAGCTTGTTCGGAGGGCATAGAAATCCCTTCAAGCTATACTTTCCGCCTACGGAGGGCGTGAAACTCCATTACTACTTCTGTTCTTTATATCCCTACGTGATGAAGAACAATCCGTACCCCGTGGGTGCACCTGAAAAACTGGTAGGACCTGACCTGCCCACCATCGAGGTGTTCTCAACAAATTTTAACGGGTACTATTTCGGCCTTTCTTTCGTAGATGTGCTCCCCCCCCACGCGATTTATGGATGCCGATCTTACCTGTCGTTATAGATCACAAGCTCATGTTTCCCTGGTGCCTGAAGTGCGCAGAGGAGAGCAATGGGGAATGTAATCATACAACCAACCAGCGTAAGATCAGAGGTGTATATACAAGCCCAGAGCTGGATCTAGCTGTTCGCCATGTCTACAGAATATTGAAGATACATGAGGTGTGGAGGTTTCAGAAGCTACCCATCCTTTTCACGCTATATATAAACTTTTTTTGAATGATAAAGTAGAAGCTATAGGGGTATCCGCGAGAAGTTGATACCGAAGATGAAAAATCGGCTTATATTCAGCATTACCGTGACCGTGAAGGTTACAGCTTTACCGTTCCCAAATTGTAAAGAACCCAGGCAAGCGCTTTAGTGCAAAGTTATGTCTAAACAGTCTTTGGGGAAAATTTGCACAGAATACCGGCAAATGGAACGTTCATTTGGCCCAAAGTTACAGTGAAGTCTAGGATTATGCCAACGCTCCCGATAAAGAGGTCATGGACATCGTGAATGTAGGTAATACTTACATAATAAAGTAAAACAATACTGAATTAGCCACAGATACCTCACGGGTTACAAACATACCTGTAGCCAGCTTCACAACGGCCTACGCATGCATCAAACTTTGGGACCAATTGCATTCTCTTGGGCGGAGGGTTTTGTACGCCGATACAGATAGTGTGATATTCACAGCGACGGAGGGGTGAATACATGCCTCCTATTGGTGAATTCCTCGGTGAGTTAACTGATAAGCTCACGGATGAGTATGGAGACATCGCATACGCCGACTCTTTTGTCTCAACAGGACCAAAAACTTATGGGGTACGGGTGAGGGTGGGTGAGGATATGAAATATCTCGTGAAGACTAAGGGCATCACGCTCAACCAGGCGAATCGGCGGGTCGTTAACTTTGATCCGTTGAAGGATCTAGTGTGCTTGAATGATGATGAGGGCGACCAGCCGCCCCAACTAAATGTAGGTACCAACAATTTTCGGGCGCAGAAGCTGGGGGGCGTGAAGGAGCTTAGGGGTACGAAGTAGGGTGTGGAAATTACCGACATCATCAATACCGGTAAATTACCGAACGGAAATTCTCAATGCCGGTTTTCACCGGTTTTTAGTTGTAGTTTTTTTCTTTAGCGGGAGGCACTGACGGGGCCTTTGTGGACGCCGTTTTCCGTTACACATACTCTTTTTACACATTTTCTTGTCACATATCTCACAACACATTATTCAACTGTCCTTCGTTTCCTACATGCCTTCACACAAAACCCGTGAAATGAGCCTTTATAGGACTTACATCGGGTACATGACTACATGCAATGGAAAAAAATTAAAAAAGAAATGTGTAAGGGGATAATATAAAATAATATCAAGACTTACGTTTAATAGCCAAAATACACATCACATTCAGCTACTGCTTTGGAGACATTTTTATTCACTTCTTGGCACTCGAGAAGTATGATCTTAAAAAACACAAAGCATCTAATGTTTTTGGTGACAATTGAGAACGAATCTTTGAAACGAAGTAGCCTGCAGACGAAAATGCCCTTTCAGATTCGACGCTAGTTGCTCTTATTGTTGATAAGCTCCGGTAAAGTTGTTCCAAACGCTCAGTCCGCTTCCCTGTTGCTTCATACAGCTTCAATTCCTTGGCTTTTAAGGGTAACTCAGGAAAATTTAGAAAGCCGGTATTGGTGTCTCGGTAACGGTATTGATAGCCAATTTTCAAAACCGGTATTTACCGGTATTTAAATACCGGTTTCCACACCCTAGTACGAAGGTGTGCCGTAACACCGATAGGAAACGTTACCAAGTGCCTGGTACCTATGATACCGTTCCCTTTGGATACCATCATCTTTGATGTGTATTGTTAACGGTATGTTTATTTATTACACGTATTTGTATATATATATATATATATATATATATACTTTAAATATTTCGTATATTAGATAAATCGTGTTTCAATTAGCATTTCACTTTCTCCTTTGGATGTGTGTGTGTGTGTGTGTGTGTGTGTGCGTATGTACAGGCGAAAGTTCTAAGCTCCGCCCATCTGTATGATTGGTCACGTGACTCCTGCTACTACCTGGGCATATCTCTTCCCTGCGTGCTCAGTTGATCGCTGCAAGCCCTGGATCTCAGACGTGCATTTCCCCACGTAGATTAAAAATAATAAATGCTACCTTTATATTACGTGTTCGACGTTTATGAAATGGTATTCGTTAAAGTGTGAAGATAAGGTTACTGAATGGCTCCCTATTCCACCCTCCTTTGATACTTTTAAGGCTACATTGAATCGTGCGAAGAAACAAGAGGTACAAATACTCTACGGCTATTCTGGCGAGACATTGCAGGATTTCGTGGTACAAGTGATGTATTGAACTATGTTGTAGGACTAAACTTTATAAAAGCTTACATATACCGTGAAGTAGAAGAAACAACACGTGCAGAAGAGAAGCAACGGATATGGTTAGTGAGTCTTGTTGATGAGAGGTGCGACAAGCGATATTATGTCATGTTGCATCATACCGAGTACTCGTACCCTGCGACTGAGAATGTAAATCTTGTCATCATGGAGAATCTTAAGTATTTTTACCACTACCTTAATATATATCATGACGAGGTTTGTGGTGAGGTTGTGGCTAAAGGTCTGCGTGGGCAAAACGGAAAAATATGGTCATATGTTTCTCTCAAATAGTGCGCCGGATTGTGAATAAAATGTGTTTAGTTCGTGAAAATCCCCCTAGGCAAAAATGTCTGGTACGTATTCTGGGGAGTGGGAGTGATAAAACATTAAAACCGATATTGCTTCATGTATCGGAAAATTTCTCAAAACACCTACCCAGTATAATGGGATACAAGTATTCGAATAACGCCGTACACGTTTCATTAGCTTATGGTGTGACTCACTCTCCCCGTCGACCCGATCCGCTCGCCTGTGGCTCATAGTCATCTCAGAGCTTGAACCGACTGGACGTGCGCTCCTCGAATACTGTACGATGGAACTTCCTTTGAGCAGCATTCTCAATGCCGCGTACGATGTGTCCGTGACGAAGTCATTGCGCTTGTTCAGGCGTGAAACCGGTGCCATTAACTATGTACTGGAAACGACTTGTAGACAAACAAACAAACGGAATGTTGTTTATTTAAGTGTTGAGGAGTTGAATAGAATCTTCGTGGTAGTTGAGAAGTGGAGTGAGGATTGTTATAAAATTCCTGCAGGTGTAGGTACAAGAGAGCAGATTAGTGATACCCCCTCATATGCCGTTGTTTGCACGTTGTGTATAAATAACGATCAGCCATGCATTGATATACGACTGATGTGGAAGAATGCATCCGATAACGTTCTTGTCCCTACGCGAAACCGATTCATCCTCGACAGAATGTTTGAAATCGTCGGATTCCGCAAGTTGAAGCCTATATTAGATGCGCGTATTACGTATATGCTTTATTTTGATACGGTTCTTGAATACGCATACACCGCTCTGCTCGGTGGGTTTACCGAGTGTAGGACTGAACAAGGCGAGAATGGTCTAGAGCTGGATGCTTATTTAAAAGGTTTAGACTCTTTGAAATATCATGAACTTTGGTACAAAGCACTTGAGCGGTACAGGGCTGAGCTCACCTATACCGCTCACCCTGAAGAACTATTTCTTTATATAATGAACAGCTGTCGTAACGACTTAGAAGATTATTTCAACTGCCGCTATGCAGTGTGAAGAAGAGTTCACGATTGAAAAGCTCGGGTCGATAAGAATAAACCCTTGATTGGAAAGGAGTGTTTATAAACTTGTATTTAATAATGATGTTGTCGCTAACGATGACCTCTTTGTGCGTGCTTTTGATTGTATTCTAGCCATGTTTAAAGATAACTTGCCACCCGAATGTAAAGTGGGTACAAAAAGAGTATTGAACGATATGAAGGCCATTTAAATAGAATATAGGTATCGGTATAACTTCAGCGGTGAAATAATGTTAAGCCGTACTTACCGCGTAGTGCAAAGCAGTAATGATGTGATTACATATGAGTTTACATGTGAGTTTAATATTTTGCGCAGTAGAACAAAGTGAATGTATTTTGATGTATATTTATTTTCAATATATTTAATTAATATAATTGTGTATATATATATGTGTGTGTGTGTGTGTGTGTATATATATATATATATATATATATATTTTTTTTTTTTTTTTTTTTTTTCCCGGTACTGCTATATTGATGGTTCTACTCCATCGTTTTGCATTATATTATTTTTTTTATTTTTTTATTATATATATATTCCTCGTTCATATTTCTTATACTATTATTATTTTTATTGCATGTATTCCTCGTTTGTATAGGATTGTATATTTATTTTCTATATATTTCATGAAATTGATTCCAGTAATTCGTCTAAATAAAAAGAATGATGTAATGGTGTTTTATTTAATTCTTTTGGTTGTATATGTAATTATATCATTATTTAATTATATGTATACCAAATGGCTCGTTACGCCTTCTAAACCGAGTGACGGATTTTTAAGCCACCTGTCAAGAATATATGCATTAATTAAATAAATAGCGCTATCTGGCAACTCAACCTTAATAATGTATACCTGAACAAGCCATTTACGCCAGATTAAGCCTTCTAAACCGACTGACGGATTTCTAAGCCGACTGTCAATAATATATGCTTTAATTAATTAAATAGCGCAATCTGGCAACTCAACCCTAATAATGTACACATGAACAAGCCATTTACGCCTTATAAGGCAACTGGCGGACTTACACTTTATAAGACAGCGGGCGCTCGGATGAACTCTAATTATGCGGCTGGCTGGAGCCAGGCGACCACCCCTCTTTCCTTCTTAGGTTAAGGCTTATGTTAGGTTTCCCCCTTCATTGCATAACCCCCTCTCCCTTCGTTGCATAACCCCCTCCCCCTTCATTGCATAACCCCCTCCCTCCTTCATTGCACAACTCCCTTTCCCCTTCATTACATAACCTCCCCCCTTTGCAACATTCCCCTCCCCCATTTTACAACATCATTCAACATTGATTAACATTTGCAATTGCATTGCAATATTTTTGCACTCGTCCATTTTGCGCCCAAACTACTTAATCCTACGAGCTTCTTATTACGTCTCTCTTGAAGTCCTTTTTCCACTGATTGTTTTAAGGTGGTAGAAAAACAATTTTCCTGTTTTCTCAACTCATTTACAATAAAAACAAACATCTTCTGCAGTGAGCAATGTTGCATCTCTGCTACCAAGCTTCTACAATCCAATTTTAACCGGTTCTAAAGATGAGATAATAACATTTATATATTCAAATTCTTCATCCGAAATATCCATGCCCTTTCCAATCCCAAGGTTAATCAATGCATTCGAAATTGGTTTTCTAAGTTGTACAAATCTTTCCAACATTACTATTAAACTATTTCATCTTGTTTGTGAATCGAGTTGTAGATGAAGTTCTTTGTTATGCTCAAGTCTTACATATTTTTGTAAGATTTCGTTTTTTAAGGGCGATCTACGAAGGAATTTCACAATTTTTCTCACTTTTGTAATAGTGCTAGCAATGTGTATGTCTTCAAACCCTTCTGCTACTTCAATAGGCCTAACATCGGAAAAATTATCAGCATTGTTGTTTGAAATTTCGATAGCAGTTGTAAGTTCGTCTTCTTCAACATTCTCTTCATCACTATCATTGTTCATGCTTGCATCTTCCTCAGAAATGTGTTGATTAACTGTTGCGTTTCTTGAATTACTCATTCGTCAGCCAGACTCTGTACTGAATGGACGCATTTCCTGAGCTCTCTGATATTGCATCTACTTTTGCATATTGCTGATAATTTTACTTTTGGAAAGTTTTGAATTTTATATACTTGCGTTTATATTCACATTGTTATAGTTAAGTAATTGAATATTAGTGTTTTTTAGCGATTTAGAAGTTTTCATAGCGTGCCGGCTTAATTTAACTTAACTTGTGACGGTTATAAACTAATTTTTAACTGCGCGATGCCGTCGCAGAAAGCGTCGTGTGTTAGGTGTGGGGTAAACCGGTGGTATTCGGAATTTAAAGATAATAACGACGGTCCTATGGCGATTACCGAGAGATCAGTTTGTTTCTTTTGTGAGTTAATGGAGGAAATAGTTGACATAAAACGCAGTGTACGTGAGGTAACCGAAAGACTTGCAATGCTTGATGAAGGCAGGGGGAGGGCTACGGTTGACGAAAGCCGAACCAATACTAACGTTGAAGACGTTAGTAATTTGAAGGGTGAGGAGCGTAACCGTTTCTAGTTTAGGTAACTTGTCGGGGAGGTTGGATAGAGTTGAGGAAGGGGTTAAGGTTGGTCCGAGATTAGTAGATGGGGAAGGATTTAGAGAAGTTAAGGGTGGAGCTAGGCCGCGTACGTTAGGTGATAGGAATCCCCCCCCTATCGAGGTTTCGAACCCTTTCGACCATTTGGAAAGGGATGTGAATGAGGGGGAAACTATTTTAATTGGGGACTCTTCAGTGCGCCACATGGACAGAGTTCGTTGAACGGCAGCCAACCAAGAGGAGGAGGGTCTGTCTCCCAGGGGTAGGGTTGACAGAGTTAGAGACGAAGTGGATAGGATTGACGTTGCCTCCCGTCACTCGATGTTGGTGACGATGGTAGGAGGCAACGACTCTTATAGGCCCGAAACGAGAGTGCCTGACCTTTTGGAGAGATATAGGGGGTTAATTAGGTCCCTGAAGGCGAGGTCAGATAGGTCTTTAGTTCTAGGTATTACCCCTAGGCATGGGTTAGGTCTTAGGATTACGTCAAAAACAATATTTTTGAATAATAAATTAGAAAAGATTTGTGCTGAGGAAAATGTACCCTTCGTAAAGCTGTGGTCCGAATTCAGTGATCCTAGCCTTTTTATAAAAGATGGGGGTGCATTTTAACGAAATAGGTAATGCTAGGCTAGGTAGGTTAATAGACGAAAACGTGCGAAAGCTATATAGGTCGAAGCCTTCTTTAAACGTTGTGGGTCCGGGGAACGCGGGCCCGACGTGAAAAATAGTTTAAAACGCGGCTCTTCGTAAAAAATAACTTAAACGTCTTTTATTGTAATGCGCGTAGTATTAGAAATAAATTAAATGAATTTAAGGCGATAATTTATTCCGACAACTACGATATAGTTGCTATCACTGAAACGTGGTTAAATACCGTGACTCGGGACTTGTTGGGGGAACTTGATGTACCGAGTTTTAAACTCTTTACTAATGATAGGTTACGTAGCTTTGGTGGCGGCGTTTGCTGTACATTCGTAATTCCCGTAGGGCTATCGAGGTTAAGATAGATTTTCCGGCAGCAATTAATGCGATATGCGTTCAAGTTAGGGCGCGTAGTATTAGTTTTAATTTTGTTGTTGTTTATAGACTCCCTGTTCAACCCCTCGATACCGATACTAGATTTTACTCACTTCTTGGTAACTTTATTGACAATCGGAATAGTATAATTGTCGAACACTTTAACTGCCCTAATGTTAATTACGTGACTTTTACTGGTAATGAGGAGAGTTTGAGATTGATTGAGTTCATGGAAGATAATTTTTTACGACAGATGGTTACCGAACCAACGCGCGGTGCAAATATTTTAGATTTGGTGATGACGAACGGCGAAAGTTTAGGCGAGAGTTTAGGATGTAGTGATCATCAAATTCTTAGGTTTAAGTTATTGATAGAAAACACTAAGGATAGTAACGTAATAGAAGTCCCTCATTTTCGTAGGCTAATTTTGATAGTTTTGCGGATAGGATGAGAGTAGTGGACTTGGGATAACTTATTTATGGGTAATGACACAAATTTGCATTGGGTGGCGTTTAAAGAAAGTTTTATGAATATTGAAAGGGAGTTTATTTCTCGTAGGCCCAAGCGCGCTAGAATTCATGGTAGGCCCAAGTGGTGGACTAGGGAAATAGGCGAGTTCATAATCGAGCGTAATAGAGCGTATAGACTTAATAAGCGCAATGGCACGGCAGCTAACTTTGATAGATATATCGAGCTCAGACGTCAGGTTAAAAGATCAGTTAGGAATGCTAAGCGTAATTTAGAGATACTTATAGCTGCGGATAGTAAACATAACCCAAAAAAGTTTTTTGAATACATCAATAATCGTAAACCGATTAAAGATAACATAGGCCCTCTAGTGGATGTTAACGGCGCTTTGCCTTCTGACGCTCAGGCGATGGCGGGTATTTTCAACAATTTTTTTGCGACAATTTTTACCGTAGAAGACGTAAATAATGTTCCCGACGTGGAAGATATCGTTCCATTTAGTAGCGAGACAATTTTGGATGAAATAACTGTTTACGAGGTTGAGATTGCGCATTATATCGATAGGCTAAAAGTTAGCAAGGCTCCAGGCCCTGACGCTTTTTATCCCAAACATTTGAAAGGTTTGCAAGACGTTATTGTAGGCCCCTTAACGAATGTTTTTAATCAGTCACGCCCATTTTTAAAAAAAGGCGACCGCACAGTAGCTAGCAATTATAGGCCCATTAGCTTAACGTCAATTGTCGGTAAACTTTTGGAATTCGTAGTTAGGGATCGTATCATCGATCACTTAGAAAGAAGAGATTTGATTAATAGTAGTCAGCATCGGTTTCGACGCCATAGATCTTGTTTAACTAATTTGTTAGAATTTTATAACGAAATAGTGCGCGAATACGATAGGCATAGAGCGGCTGACGTTATTTATTTAGATTTTAAAAAAGCGTTCGATACAGTTCCGCATAGAAGATTAATTGCGAAGGTTAAAGCGCACGGTATACGCGGTCAGGTAGCTAACTGGTTAGAGGAATGGCTTCGTGCTAGGAGACAGAGGGTCGTTGTTAATGGTAGTGAATCAGGGTGGTTGGATGTAGGTAGCGGTGTCCCACAGGGTTCAGTGTTAGGCCCATTGCTATTCGTAATTAACATTAACGACATAGATGTAGGATTGACTAGTAACGTGTCAAAATTCGCGGACGATACTAAAATGGGCGGTAAGGTTGTTAACGAGGACGATAGAAATAGGCTCCAAGACGATGTAAATAGGATTATGGAGTGGACGGATAAGTGGCAGATGCAATTTAACGTAGACAAATGTAAAGTTTTGCATATAGGTTCTCGTAACAATAATTACACGTACATGGTAGATGGTAGAGAGTTAGCGAGAGTTGACGAGGAAGTAGATTTAGGCGTACGCGTATCTAAGGATTTAAAAGTTAGGAACCAGTGCCTGGAGTCTTGCGCAAAAGCTAATAGGATGTTAGGCTTCATAGCGCGTGATTTCGAATTTAAATCGAAGGATATTATATTGCCCCTTTAAAACTCCCTAGTCAGGCCTCATTTAGAATATGCCGTTCAGTTTTGGTGCCCGTATTTGCGTGAGGATATTGATAGGTTAGAAAGGGTTCAGCGTCGTGCCACGAAATTAATTCCGTCATTGCGCAACAAGCCTTATGAGGATAGGATTAAAGAGTTAGACTTGCATTCACTCGAAACTAGGAGATTAAGGGGGAGCTTATTGAAGTTTTCAAAATCGTTAATAACATCGATAACGTAAATTTTGACAAACTACTCACCTTCGATAATAGTAATACTCATAATAACGGATTTAAGTTGCGTGGCAGACGTTTCATTACTAATATCGCTAAAAACTTCTTTACGTTTAAAGTAATTGATAAATGGAATAATCTTCCCGCGTCAGTCGTTAACTCTACCAGCGTTAATATGTTTAAGAACCGTTTAGATAGGAATTTTAAAAATATTAACGTTCTTTAAAATAAATAAAAAAATTGGCAACAGGACCTCTGGGGGTCGTAATCGGGGATGAGTCTGTTGACGTTTAATGCCAGCTTGTGACATGCCAGCGTGTGATAAGCCAGCAAAAACAAAATTATAAAAAAAAAAATTACACTAACACGAACGTAGATGTAGCTCGCAGCATAAACTAACCCACTTTTTGTTTAACTTTACCTACTTTGTTTTTCCTTTTCTTATCCTCTCCTTACTTGCATGTCCGTAACTCTATTTACTTGCATGTCTGTAGTTTACATGGTATGACAGTGAGTTAAGACTGTGTTTGCATGGTTTGTACGCGTTCTTATTGTACTTCTTTTCATCTTTCACCCCTTTCCTATTCTCGTCGACTATTTTTCCGACTTGTCGGCAGTGGCCGGCGGATGATGATGGCGAGTCTGTTTTCTCTTTTTCTAAATGAATGTTAACCCACGAGTGATAGGTGTTGCTACTCACTTAACCCATTATTCTCTTCTCGTAACCCCCTACTCTTTGCTTTCTCTCGGGCTAACCTTAGAGTGGATCTTAGGGTCTTTGTTAGCCTTAGCTTCTGTAGATCACAAACAGCCAAGTGCAGACCATGTGCAAGACATTGCTAATGCTCACTATGGCTAATTCGTCCAAATTTTACCATGACACTGGCTCCATCTGTTACACTAGCAACCATGTCATTTTCCATGTTTAATTTAAAGTCATTTAGTTTTTTTTCAACAAGCTCAATAGCAGAGATGGGCATAAATACTTTAAAATGTATTTAAATACTAAATACTAAATACCACGCAAATTTGTATTTAAATACCAGATACATTACTGTAAACTGGAATATAATTAAATGCTAAATACATTACTTCAAATATGCATTTAAATACAATCTTAATACATTCCATTTTCAGTGTTTATTATTGTTATAGTAGTTTGAGGTTTACATCCGCAACAAAGGCAATCCAAAGAGAAGCAACAGAAGGAAGGGACAACATAAATCATAATAAACATAACACAGTAGTGTGGAACAGTTACAGGAAAAATAATTAAATTCTCGATTTACAAAAAATATGAGAGACTAAAATACTGCCAATAATGGAGAAAAAATCCATGATTCTTTGGCAAATGTATTTAAAAATGTATTTGAAAATATGTATTTATAATTACAAAATACATCACTAATAATGTATTTAAATACCCTGGAAAAATGTATTTACAAATACAGTATTTAAGTGCAAATTGTATTTAAATACGTATTTAAGTATTGGTCAAGTATATTACTGCCCATCTCTACTCAATAGTTTTATCAGCAGGCAGAGATCCAAAAATACGAACCATTCCCAAATTCCAGAAATTTCCAACTGCATAAACCAGAGCATTTTTTAAGCTTTTCCCACTGGGCGACAAAGGCAGATCGGGAATTGGGGGGGGGGGGATTAAGGCAGGAGTGTGCTGCCAATTTCGTAACAACCGGTTCTGCTACAGGCAGGGGTGTAAATCGGTGAGCGCCAATAACGCGAGTCATTAAGCTAGGGGTCTGGGGTGAGCGGTAGCTCCCCCAGCGGGGTCCGGGGCGGAACCCCGGAAGCCAACGCATTTTAGCGTTTCCAAACAGCATTTTGTAACATTTTGGCAGAAATTATTTAACATATTCTTTATACTCACTAATGACAATCATCTAAAAATAAACTAATTTTTCATCAAAAAATAAATAAATATTGAAACGACCACTGCTTGTGATACTACCTATATGTTTCTATATAATCCTGAAAAAATGAAAAAATTTTAGATATAAATAAATTTCTACTGACTTAAATATTTGTTAAAAACAAACAAACGGTTCGGTGATCCATTCAAAATTTAACAACCAGTTCGGGCGAACCGGACCGAACTGGTCCCAGCATACCCTGGATTAAGGATACTATGGATCCGGATGTTCCCTAATCAGGCCACCATCCCCGTGTGATCTGAAATAACACTAGCATTATCTATATATAAATATTCAATGTATATTTCATATTTACATTTAGGATAAACACTTCTAATTGTGGCATATGTGCAATTGTGCATGTATTATATGTATTTATATGGCTTCCAAGACAATGCTCCCAAGACAACTCCCAAGACAATTCTATTTTTACAAATTTTGAAAATTCCTTGTCGCTCACTACCCTAAAATTTAATTTACTGGGCGACAAATTTTCTTCACTGTGTGACATTCATGTCGCCCACTCATTAGGTTAAAAAATGCTCTGGCATGAACATTAACATTCATATAGCGACGATTTCATAGCGATGTGTACTCGTATTCATCTAAAGAAATGCTAAATCTTTCACCATCTGATACTTTATTTGCAATTTCCGAAGTAAGAGCTTCCTTTGCAATATTATATTGTTTGTGCACCACTTCCAAATTTGAGACAGTGTTCTTGGGAATGACATATTTTTTCAACGAAAGATTTTCTCATGAATTCACTGTTTGCAACTGTATGAATTGATAAACCATCAACAGAAGCAAGCTTTGCAACAATTTCTTCACGGATCCCTGGTATAATACAAACGAAGTTATTTTTTGATGAACATTGCTCAGCCATATTTTTTTCTTACTGACAGGATCTAAAGTCTCTGCACATGGTCTTTTTAAGTTTTCATCTTCGAGCTTATGGACACTTTTCAAATGACGAAGCAAACCACTTGTTGAATATCCTTTGCATTTTATTATTGCAGAACATTTCTTGCACTGAGCACTTTCATTTCCTTCAAGTCGTTCAAAATGCTGCCATGATTTGGATTCACTTTGGCTGCGTAACATGATGGGATTATAATTTATAACAATGATATAAATATGTGGACATAATGTGGTACGGCAGATCAACAGACACTACACTATGGCACAAGTGGTAGACTGATTATTAGTTAATAAACTTGCCGCTTGCGCTTGGTGGCGCTTTTACACTATTGGTTGAAATTATTCTAGAATGTTATAGAATGTTATACATGATTAGCAAAAATTTAGTTATAAATTTTAGTATGTTTCAAAGGTTTAACATAATAAATAAGAATAAAAATTATAAATTCTAATGAAATTTAATATAAAATATATCATAAAAATTTTTGAAATAGAAGTAAAATCCATTCTAGGAATTTCTAGAAAGAACGAACTCAAAGCGATAAGATAGTTACCCATTAGTCATTACCCAATCAATTTTCAGTTTCACTTTTCAGTAGGAAGAAAATTATATTATTTCACCCCATACTCAAGCTTTTCAAATAAATAAGAAATTCACCTGTTTTCGTTCACCTGTTTAAAAACCAGGTGAACGAAAACTTCAATTGTGAAAAGCCTTTGCATGGAATAAATATACCTCATAATAAAACTGTGTTTAAAAGTCTCCCCTAAAAATAGAATACCTGGAAATCCCGGGATCGATGGCAGTTTTCCCGGGAAATGAGCTGTCTACGTTACTTTCGGGATCCCGGAAGCCCAGATGCCACAGCGTACATGCTCTATGTGTAAAGATATTTAACGCTTCATACTTCCACTCAAGTATGACTGCATCGATATATACCGATATATATCGATATAAAACCTTAGTTAATCTTGAATTTTTCTTCCGCCCAAACTGCTCATTCTGACGAAGGCCAAGCTTGTCACTCCACCTTAGACCTACAGTTTAACGTGGAATCCGAACCACGCCCTACCATGGCCGGTCAGAAATTACAAAGTCCTTGCCCGGACTCGATCTCACGACCTCCCGATTAGCATCCCAGCCCAGCCAATTTTTTTTTATTGTATGGAAGGATGAACAGCTGGGTTTTGCGGCGAGCCGCCTACCGTCACCGGGTCTCGATCCCGGGGCAGATGGATTCGTAGTCAGCGATGCAACCAGCGAGGCGCCTATATATATATATGTACAGGGTGGGCCGTAAGTTTCCATACATAGGAAAATTTAAATTATGGTCTTCACGTGCGTCGGTATTTGGATCAGCAGTTTCCGGATGCTTGGATTGGTCGGCGTGGTCCTGTGGAGTGGCCTCCCAGATCCCCAGATCTCACCCCCCTTGATTTCTATCTTTGGGGGCACTTGAAGGCCATGGTGTATCAGGAAAAGATACGAGACATAAATCATCTAAAGGAACGTATCACCAACGCCATTACAAGCATAACGTCAACTGTGCTAATGCGTGTTCATCAACAGTGGGGAACACGTATTGAAATGTGTTTTCAAAACAATGGCAACCATGTAGAGCATATTATATAAATAAAAATGGTTGTCCATAAAAAAATGTTTATTTTTCCTATGTATGGAAACTTACGGCCCACCCTGTATATATTATATATTATATATATATATATATATAATATATATATATATATATAATTTCCAAACTGCCCTGCTTCCGTTTCTATCCTTTTATCTGTGCCTTCATCTCTAATTTCCTTTCTGGCCTATTGGCCGATCTATAGCTGCAGTTGTAGATGGCCAGTGTTCTTCTCCTAAAGCTATTAACAGTGGTGTTGTTGTTGTTGTTTAGCCGATCAGCCCACCCTGATCGAGCAAGCCGGCGGCACGCAGGTAACCGATCGCCCTCTCCGGAGTGGACCAGAGGTTCAGCGCACTAGTGATGTTGTGTTGTGTTCGTTGTTGTACTAGAGCGGTACAGTCTGTCATAATGTGTTCAATTGTTTGTGGTGTGTCCTGGCACAGGTGGCAGGTGTCGTCGATGGAGTTGTCTAGTCTGTTTATATGTCCGTAAGTTGGGGTGATGTCCACATCGGAATCGTGCTAAGTTAACTCGATCCGATCTGCTCAGGCTGATCTCTGACCTGTTAATGGGTGGCGGCTTCGCACCTAGGACCGCATTTGGACCGATTCGTGTCAGTGCTTTGTGGGTTAGGTGTGTGTGTATGTATTTTCTGTACTGTGTAATGTCTGTGGGGCGTGGTATGGAATGGAGTATTTGGTTATAATGTCTCTCTGGTGTTACCTTAATGGTGCGAGGTGTTGGTGCATGATTGTACATGTAGTGGCAAGGGTGTTGTGGGTTAGTTGTCGCTACTGCCATGAATTGTGTTCCCCTCATGTCTAAATGTTTCCTAACTTTCAGTATTTTTGTTTCTGTGTGCAGGTGTTCTATTGGTGTTGTTTGAGTGCATCCTGTAATGATACGAAGTGCGTTGTTTTGTATTGTCTGTAAGGTGTTTATGTGTGTGTTTGAGATAATGGGTGCCCAGCATGGGCTAGCATAGTCCATAACTGAGCGAGTATATTGTTTGTATATGAGTGATGTTGTTTCCTGCTGGTGTCCAAAGTTTGTACCTGTTAGTACCCTAAGCGTGTTAAGTCTTGACGTACATTTGTTTTTGATGTCCTGAATGTGGTTTGCAAAAGATAATGATGTGTTGTATGTGACCCCAAGTATTTTGGTCCTGTGAGTGTGTGGAGTGTTGATGTTGTTTAGTGTAAGCTGTGGAATTACCTGGTGTTCTTTTGTGTTGCTTGTAAGCAAGGTGATGGTTGATTTTGTGGGCGCTACTTTGAGTCTATTGTGTGTGAGCCAGTCTTGTATACTGTTTATGTATGTTTGTAGGTTATTTGTAGTGGTGTCGATGTTGTTGTGGGTGGATGTTAGAGTGATGTCATCTGCATATGATGAAGGTAAGCTTGTTATCTATGGGTGTTGGAATGTCATGCATGTATAAGTTGAAGAGTGTTGGTGAGAGAACAGAGCCTTGAGGGCCCCCTTTCGGAAAAAGCTTGTTTTTGGATGACTTGCCATTAAATGTGACATGTGAGTATCTTCCTGAAAGATAGTTGCTCAGCCATCTTTTGGTGTTATTGTGCATGTTTGTGTTGAGTATTTTGTTTATGAGAGGGAAGCGTGGGATAGCATCAAATGCTTTACTAATGTCTATTGTTGTTAATAGTGTACGTTGAGCTGGTCGTCTGGAGTTGATGCCATCCATGATGTGCTGCGTGAGGTTAGTGAGTAATGTCGTGGTTGAGTGGTGAGGTCTGAATCCATGTTGAGTAGGCGATAGTGGAATGTGTGGGTTGGTGATTTGTAAGATTAGTCTTTCTGTTACTTTGGAAGGTGTGCATAGTAAAGTAATGGGTCTATAGGAAGCTGGTTCTGTTGGATTTTTGTTTGGTTTGAGTAGTGTTATAATTTTACCTTGTTTCCATATGTCAGGAATAATACAGTGTTGGTATGAATATGTGCTGATATTTGTGAGAGCTATTATTCCTTGTGGGCCCAAGTGTTTAAGGTGTATGTTAGATATGTTGTCTGGTCCGGTAGCCTTCGAATTCTTAATGTTTTTGATGATCTTGGTGGTCTGGTCTGTATTGAAGGGTGTAATGGTCGTGTCGAGTCTGTAGGTTTTCTTGTGTCTGGCTGTTTGTCTGTCTGCGTGTTTCTGGTTGTCGTCTCTGTTTAAGTGACTTATCTTTGCGTAGTGATTAACTAGAATGTTAGCTTGTTGTGTGTATGTTGGGATATTATTCTGGCTGCGACAGATAGCCGCGTGTGAGGTGTGAATCCCGCTGCTAGAGTGGGTAATGCTGTTTATAGTCTTGTATAGCCTGGATGTATCTGTGGAGTGGTTTAGTGTTGTTATGAATTCCCTGAATGTTTCTGTTTGTTTTTCTTTGAGTTTGTTGTTTATTTCTGTGTTGAGCTGTTGTATCTGCTGTTTTATGGCTTCTGTGTGTGGTGTTTGTGTGTTATATTTGAGGTTGTTACGTTGCCTTATGAGGTGGGCTATTTCTCTAGTGTAATTTGGGTTGTATTTCCTAATGTTGCCCTTGGGTATGTATTTGTTTGCATTATTGATGATCTGATTAAATGTCTTGAGTATTGTATTGATGTTTATGATGTGTGTGCTGTTTAATGTGGTGAATTGTTCCTCAGTCTGTATTTTGAACTGTTCCCAATCAGCTTTCTTGTAATTTCTGTAAGTGTGCCTAAAGCTGTTGGGGCAGAGTGTAGAATGTGTTGTAATGATGATGGGCAGGTGGTCTGATGACAGTTGTTTTTCTGTTCTCCATTGTGTATGTGTTGCTAATGAGGGGGAACAGAACGTTATGTCTGGGGAGGAGTTTGAGTATCCTGCTTGATGTGGTATGTGTGTATGTTCTTCTGTATTGTTAAGAATGAAGAGGCTGTTTAGTTGTGTGGCTATGTTGGCGCCTCTGGTGTTGTTTTGGTTGTGCAGGTACCAACTAGTGTATTTGGCGTTGAAGTCTCCTCCTAAGATGACATTAGTGAGAGAGGCCAGATTGTGTAACTGTGGATTGTAATTGGCTTGCACCTGAGGTGAACTATCTGGTGGGATGTAAATGTTGATTAGTGTGGTGTTGTGTTTTGCGCGTGTCTTAATGTTAACTGCCTGTATTTCTATCGTGTTATCTGCTTGGATTGTGTTTGTAATGTTTTGGGTAGCATCAGTGTAGCTAATGCTTTTACGTATGTAAGTGATGAGTCCACCCCCGTTACCCCCAGTACGATCATGACGGATCGCCGTGAAGTCAGGGATGGTGGGTGTTTTGTGTGTGCGTTTTAGTTTTGTTTCTTGTATAAGTGCTATGTGAATGTTTTGTTTGTGTACGAATTCCCTAAGCTGCATGATTTTGTTTCTGAGGCCATCTACGTTGTACTGTAATATGTTAATATTATACTTCTGTATGTGTCTCATGGTGCTATTGTGTCTATGTCTTTGTGTATGGTGACATGTGCAAGTTGTAGTAGGGCCTGGATTAGTCTTAATGTCGCCAGAGAGCAAGAGTAGTTCGGGGAGCACGCAATTGCTCCCTGTAATTGAAAAAATAGCACGCTGAGAATAGGTCCGGCCCCGGGAGCTGATCGGCACTCTGACCGTGCCACGCAACAGGCCGTCGACTGCCAGTCTGGCCAACCGTAGACAGCCCGCTGCACGGAGATTTGAGGAAGTTTGGCCACCAGCGCGTTGATGGTTTGGTTTGACGTCGCCTCTTCTTCGCGTTGACGTGTCCCGCGCTGGAGGATGCAGCCACTGTTAGAAGCTTCCTCGTCAGCTGCTAACACTTTTTTCATGTTGTTCTAGCTACCTGTTCAGAGGTTTTTTATAAACAAATCTCAGTTTTCTGCTTAAAACGGCTCTTTCTAATTTTAAAATTGATTAGTCAAGGAAGGAAGATCTTGACTTCTATTTTGCAGCAGTGGTGTTAACAGTGGTGTTCCTCAGGATTCTGTTCTGTCACCTACTCTTTTCCTTTTATTTATCAATAATCTATTAAGTCGCACTTTCTGTCCTATCCACTCCTATGCCAATGATTTCACTCTTCACTACTCCACCCGCCGCATTGGACGGCTATGATACATCTGATCTCTGATCTTTCTGCTATCTCTGATTCATATATCATTCTCGTTATACCGGGTGTGTATAAAGTAACGCAAGTGAAGAGACAAATCCGATTTGAATTATATTAACGCATTTCAACATGTATATTCGATAGTAAGGTTTGTAAGAGGTTGTGAAAATGTCCAAATGATAAATAAAAGGAAAAGAGTGGGTGACAGGACAGTTCTGAGGAACACCAGTATTAATAGTTTTAGCAGAAGAACAGTGGTCGTCTACAACTGTAGCTACAGATCGGCCAGAAAAGAAATTAGAGATGAAGGCACAGATAGAAGGATAGAAACGGAAGGAGGGCAATTTGGAAATTAAATATTTGTACGAGGCTCTATCAAAAGCCTTTGATATGCCCAGAGAGGACAGAAAAAAACATCTTTGACGGAGATTCTAATTTCAGACATAATTGAGTCAGAGGGAGGAAGAGATGGAGGAACAGCGCCGGAATCGTCCAGGGTTGAGTTAGAGGCGAAAGTTTGAGCGAAGAGTTCAACTTTGTCAGGAGAAGAGACAGCAACTGAGCTATCAGAATGGAAAAGGGAGGGAAAGAAGAGGTAAAATTGTTGGAGAGGTTCTTGGCTAGGTGCTAGAAATAGCGAGAATTAAAATTAGATAGGTTTTCACATTTTTGTCTGATGGAGGAATTTTTGCGAATATAAGAACAGATTTTGTACGATTCCGGGCAGAAATATAATCTGAGTGAGAGTGAGGAGTTGGATGGCGACAGTACCTTCTGAAAGCCTCTCTGTTGCGGATAGCATAAGAACAAGTAAAGTTAAACCAAGGTTGTTTTTTTTGCATTAGTCGTAGGAATGTACGGAATGTACAGAATATGGAATGTACGTCCCCATGCCTGAGAGAATCACCGACGTGATGCGCACAGTGCACTCGGAAGGGTCCCGGCCACGGAAGCAGTAATCATTCCATCTGAAATCACATAAGTACTGCTTAAGGGCCTCCCAATCAGCGGCGCCAAAGTGCCAAATGTGTCTCTTCTTGGGAGGATCCAAATGCCGAATTGGAGCGATAGGATAGGAGAAAAATACAGGGTGTTTCATAACATGTGGGAAGCACTTTCAGGATGGATTCAGGACATGAAAACAATTTAAAAAGTTAAATAAACATATGTCCGAAATAGTTTTGTTTCCAAGTTACAGCCCGTTTTGTGTTCCAGCAATTCTTTCCGCAAACTGTTCACAAACACTGCTTGCCGACAGTGTTTGTGTGTGTGTGTGAGACTTATTTCATGTATGGCCTTGCCGATTGTAATGTTTCGTACACTCTATGACATGTTTCAATGTCGTTGAGTGTAGAGTCATCAGTCAGTCAGAGGTGCATCGCGGTGTTTCACTTTTCGTATTCGTGACTTCTTACCATGAATAAGTGCAGTCCAATAAAAAAAACTTAAAAGTTTTTGTGCTATTCAGTGATAGTGTGCATTTGAAATGAGAATGGAGGCTTATTTAAACAGAGAAATGGCAGACATGCATCTCATGTATTGACTTGCCGAGTGTAATGCGGCCGCAGCAAGACGTCTGTATGCGGAAAGGCTTCCGAATCGCCGTCTGACATATAAGACCTTTCAGAGAATAGACGAGCGTCTTGGTGATACAGATCATTCAATAAGCGAGTTTCAGATGGTGGTAGACCAATCAGCGCCAGAACTGTTGAGTTGGAGGAGCAGGTCCTGAATCGCGTGGCGGAACATCCTGGTGTCAGAACCCGAAGGATAGCAGCAGCACAGAGTGTAAGATACACAACTGTGTGGAGAATTTTACGGGAACAACAACTTTACCCATATCACATTCAGAGAGTGCAAGGCCTTACTGAAGCTAATTTCCAACCACGAGAGGCTTTTTGTACTTGGTTCCTTCAACAGTGTGCTCGCGATCCTCTTTTTCTATCCTCCGTGTTGTTTTCTGATGAGCTGCCTTCACAAGAAATGGCGTGATCAATTTTCACAACACTCATCACTTGGCCGAAGAGAATCCGCATGCCATCATCCAGTCAAGGCACCAATAACAATTTAGTATCAATGTATGAGCAGGACTTATTGCCGACAAGTTAATCGGTCCTTTGTTTGGCCTGAAAGATTAACAGGAGAATTCTATTCCAATTTTTTAAAGAATGATTTAAGCGACTTACAAGATGAAGTTCCTCTTGGTGTCCGACATCGTATGTGGTTTATGCATGAAGGTGCTCCGCCTCATTTTAGTCGAGTAGCGAAAGACTATTTGGCTGACCATTTCCCTAATAAATCGATAGGCCGTGGAGGACCCACTGTGTGGCCTGCTCGCTTCCCGGACCTGAATCCACTCAATTTTTACATGTGGGGTCATCTGAAATCCATCGTTTATGTGACACCCATTGACAATGTTGAAATGCTTCGCCAACGTGTAGAACAAGGATGCCAGAAAATCCGAGCACTACCTGGAATGTTTGAATGCGTCAGACAGTCTATGACGAGGCGGTTTCAGGCGTGTATTCAAGCGCAAGGTGGCCATTTTGAGCACTTCCTTTAAAGGTAAGGCGGATACTTGCAATGTTGATCAAATGAGTGTCAGTGCCAACCCCCCTTCCCCCCCATTGTTGCAAGGTGCCACCCCCCCCCCAGGGTACCAAAAAAAAAAGGAAAGAAAAAAGTGGGAATCCCCCCAGCTGCCACAAGCTGGGGGAATCCACCTAACCTAAGAGAGAGAGGAGAGAAGAGGCTTTGGGGGAGAAGGTGAGATGTCCTCACCCCCAAAGAGGTATATCTAACCTAAGTGAGAGAGAGGAGAGAGAAGACAGAGCATCCTTCGCCTGGGACCGCCAGACACATAATACGATTTTATCTGAGCATCAGCTGGCTTACAAGTCGTAATCCACCAGTTGGCTTAATCAGCCATTTGGCTTAAAAGGCTTAATCTGGCTTAGAAGGCGTAAATAGCTTGTTTTGGTGTATGTGTATATATATTAATAACTTTTGAGTTGTCAGACTGCGCTATTTATTTAATTAATGGAGATATTCTTGACAGTTGGTTTAGAAATCCTCAGTCGGCTTAGAAGGCGTAACCAGTCATTTGTATAGTGTATACATATATATATTTATTGAAGGTGCATTGTTTATATATATTCCCATCACTGAGCTATTCCTTAATATAGTTTAGCATATACCCCCAGGAAACATTTATTGGATAATAAAACACAACTACATCATTCTGTTTATTTAGAGGAGTTAAGGGAAATAATTTCATGAAATATATAGGAAATAAATATACATTCAAAAATAATATACAGCAAAAATACACACACTAAACGACATATATAAATATATACATTCTTAAATAATAATATTAGTACAGGAGAAATCGATATACACATTTATATTAAATAATAAAATTTTAACAAATATATAGAAAATAAATATACATTCAAAATAGTTCAGAAGAAATCTATACACACTTTAAACGATATATATAAATATACATTTGAAAATTATATTAGTACGGGAGAAATCTATATACACATTTATATTAAATAATAATAATAATAACATTTTAACAAATATATAGAAAATAATTATACATTCAAAAATTAATATATAAACATCAAAATAATAATAGTACAGGAGAAATCTATATACACATTATGTCCTACTGCGCTTAAATAAAATACTAAACTCGCACGTAATCGAATTTACAGTTACATCATTGTTGCTTTGTACTATGCAATAAATACAATTTAACATTATTTCACCAGTCTAGGTAAGCGGATGCCTATATTCAATGTAAAGGGCCTTGAATTCGTTCAATATTATTTTCGTGTCACTTTACAATTGGTTAGCAAATTATCACTCTTTAAACACGGACAGAATACATTCAAAAGCACGCACAAAGAGGGTGTCGTTCACCACAACATCATTATTAAATTCAAGTTTATAAACACTCCTTTCCAATCGAGGGTTTATTCTTTCTAATCCGAGCTTTTCAACCGTGAACTCTTCTTCGCAACGCATAGCAGCAGTTGAAATAATCTTCTAAGTCGTAACGACAGCTGCTCATTATATAAAGAAACAATTCTTCAGGGTGAACAGTGTAGGTGAACTCAGCCCTGTACAGCTCAAGTCTTTTGTACCAAAGTTTATGATATTTCAAAGCGTCTATACCTTTTAAATAAGCATCCAGTTCCAGACCATTCTCGCCTTGTTCAGTCCTACACTCGATAAACCCGTCGAGCAGAGCGGTGTATGCGTATTCAACAACCGTATCAAAATAAAGCATATCGGCAACACGTGCGTCTAATATAGGCTTTAGCTTACGGAAACCGACGATTTCAAACATTCTGTCGAGGATGAAACGGTTTCGCGTAGGGACAAGAACGTTATTATCAGACGCTTCTTCCACAGTCACATCAGTCGTATATCAATGCATGGCTGGTCGCGATTTGTACACAGCGTACAAACAATGGCATGTGAGGGGGTATCACTAATCTGCTCTCTTCTTGTACCTACACCTGCAGGTATTTTATAACGATCCTCGCTCCACTTCACAACTATCACGAAGAATATTCATCTTCTCAACACTTAAATAAACAATATTCCGTTTACGAGAGTTTGTTTGTCTACAACTCGTTTCCAGTGCATAGTTAATGGCACCGGTATTACGCCTGAACACGCGCAATGACTTCGTCACGGACACATCGTATATGGCATTGAGAATGCTGCTCAAAGGAAGCTCCATCGTATTCTATTGTGAGGAGTGCACGTCCGGTCGGTTCAAGCTCTGAGATGACTATGAGCAGCCGGTGCGCGGTTTGGCTCGGAGACAGGTGTGGGAAACGAGTCACACGGGTGAGTCATACCAAGCGTTAATGTTTCGTGTACGGGTTTCTTCCAACATAAAAAAGTCATGTGAATACTTGTGCCCCATTATACTGGGCAACCGTTTAGAGATCTTTTCCGACACACGAAGTAATATCGGCTTTAATGTTTTATCACTCCCCAGAATGCACACCAGACATTTCTGTTCAGGGTGATTTTCACGCACTAAACACATTTTATTCACACTCCGGCACACTATTTGAAAGAAACATGTACCCATATCTTTCCTTTTTGCCTAGCAAGCGATACTCTCTAAATTCTATTAAAAACTCACACAGCCCTTTAGCCACAACCTCACTGCGAACCTCGTCATGATATATATGAATGTAGTGGTAAAAACATTTGAGACTGTCCATTATGACAAGATTTACATTCTCAGCCGCAGGGTACGCGTAGTCGGTATGATGCAGCATGACATAATACCGCTTGTCACATCTCATCAAGAAGACTCACTATCCATACCCGTTGCTTCTCTTCTGCACCTGTTGTTTCTTTCACTTCATGGTATATGTACCCTTATATACAGTTTATTCCTACAACGTAGTCCATTACATCGCTTGTGCCGGGAAATCCGGCAATGCTCTCGCCAGAATATCCATAGAGTATTTGAATCTCTTGCTCCTCACGCTTCGCACGGTTCAATGTAGCCTTAAAAGTTGAAAGGAGGGAGCTAGGGAGTCTCTCAATATTCACCACATCTTCCGACTTTACCGAATACTACTTTATAAATGTCGAGCACGCAATATCAAAAGTAGCCATCACTATTTTTCGTCTACATGAGAATTCTTCAAATACACATCTCAAACCCAGGGCTTGCAACGGTCAACTGAGCAAGCAGGGGTAGAGATATGCCCAGGTAGTAGCAGGAGTCACGTGACCTTTGATTGATCTTACATTGGGCGGAGCTTAAGACTTTCTCATGTACACACACACACACACACACACACACACACACACACACAGGAGAAAATGAAACCTAATTGAAGCATGATTTATTTAATAAACATATTCAGATATACGTAATAAATAAAATAAGCATATCGTCAACAGGTAAATAGCTGTGTGTGTGTGTATATATATTATATATTATATATATATATATGGTAAAACATTCAAGTACTATGGTACCCAAAGGGTACGGTATTGTAGGTGCCAGTCACCTGGTAACGTTTCCTATAGGTGTTACGACACACCTTCGTCCACCTAAGTTCCTTCACGCCCCCATTTTCTGTGCCCGAAAATTGTGGGTCTCTACTGTCAGTTGGGGTGAATGGTCACCCTCATCTTCTAAGCACACTAGCTCCTTCAGCGAGTTAAAGTTAACGACCCGCCGGTTCACCTGGTTAAGCGTGATGCCCTTCGCCTTCACGATATATTTCATTTCTTCCCCCACCCTCACCCGTAACCTATAAATTTTTGGACCTGTTGATACAAAGGAGTCAGCGTATGCACTATCACCATACTCATCCTTAATCTCGTCAGTCAACTCTCCGAGGAATTCCCCAATAGGCGACATTTATTCACCCTCCCTCTCTGTGAATAACAGAGAGGGAGCAAGAGAGTGCAAGAGAGTGCCCAAGAGAGTGCAGCAGTCCCCAAACTTGATGCGTGTATTAGGGCGGCTCGTTTTTACACTTTATTCGATATTTGATTGGGGGTAGTGCGAAAAGTTGCGATTTGGAGAGAAAATAAAGTGTGTAAAATTTTTTTGATCTACGTCAATACCTTCCGGTGGCGGCGAGTCCTTAAAAATCGAAAAATAGGCCTAACGGGTAGATTGGAAAATGTTTTAAAGACTTACAAAATAAACAATAAAAATTTCAGCACAATCTGTTAATAACTTCCGGTGGCGTCTTAGCCGTTAAAATATCCAAAATATTGATTTAAAGCAAGTTTTAACAAGATGTTATACAAATGTTAATTCCGGTATATTTCTGTGCAAACAACCCTGAGAACACTATTATAGGCTTGAATAAATTAATAGCAGTCATTGAACAATGAACATTATATAAAAATTATATAAAATTATATAAAAATTTTATGTGTTTTTAGGCCTATTTTTCGATTTTTAAGGACTCGCCGCCACCGGAAGGTATTGACGTAGATCAAAAAAATGTACACACTTTATTTTCTCTCCAAATCGCAACTTTTCCGCACTACCCCCAATCAAATATCGAAAAAAGTGTAAAAACGAGCCGCCCTAGTGCGTATGCCGCTGTGAACCTGGCTACAGGTATGTTTGTAAAACGTGAAGTATCTGTGGCCATTTCGAAGATGTTTTACTTTATTATGTACGTATTACCTACATTCACGATCTCCATGACCTCTTTATTGGGGGGCATTGGCATAATCCCACACCTCGTTATAACTATGGGCCAGATGAACGTTCCCCTTGCCTGTATTCTGTGCAAATTTTCCCCAAAGACTATTTAGGCACAACTTTGCACTAAAGCGCTTGCCAGGATTCTTAACAATTTGGGAACAGTCAAGTTGTATCCCTTCACGGTCACGGTAGCGGTGAATATACGCCGATTTTTCATCTTCGGTATCAACTCCTCGCGGATACCCTGATGCTTCTACCTTATCCTTCAAAAAAGTGTTTATATATGGTGTAAAAAGGTTGGGGAGCTTCTGAAACCTCCACACCTCATATATCTTCAATGTTCTGTACCCATGGCGGACGGATAGGCCCAGTTCAGGGCTTGTATATACACCTCTGATCTTCCGCTGGTTGGGTGTGTGATTACAGGACCCATTGTTCTCCTCTGCACACTTCACGCACAGGGGAAACATGAGCTTGTGATCTATAACGACGGGTAAGATCGGCATCCATAAATCGCGAGGGGGGGAGCACGTCTATGAAAGAAAGACCGAAATAGTTCTTGTTCAAATTTGCTGAGAACTCTTCGATGGTGGGCAGGGCTGGACCCACCAGTTTTTCAGGTGCTCCTACGGGGTACGGATTGCTCTTCATCACGTAGGGATATAAAGAACAGAAATCATAGTAATGGAATTTCACGCCCCCGTAGACGGAAAGTATAGCTTGAATGGGTTTCACGCCCTCCGAACAAGCTATCACCGCATTTGAGAGGGGGTCCAACACCATTGAGCGCTTGATGGTGTTTATTTCTTCGCAGTACTGCCCATCTGTTTCCATCCGTGCATCATACTCATGGTCCCACAAGATCTTGTGAGTGAACTGGAAGCCTATAAGCTGATCGCTGGTGCGGGTCCATGCAAAACTGTCGCAGGAGATCTACCGTGGATATCTCCTACGATTCTACACTCAGGACGTGGGCATCCATGCCACCAGCAACCGTTAAAGGAGTACACAGTCTTCCAACCAGTGACCCGGTCTTCGTTTAGGCCATCAACCCAAAAAACACGACCATTGACCTTAATGGCCATTTTTCCCGTGTTGCGGGCGTCTTTTATGCATACACCGGTCTGTTGCTGTAGGTGTATAAGCCAGTAAATAGCCTTATGCCCATAACTGCGAGGGCAATAACACTCACATTTATCAGCTATATTGTAAGGAATATCTTCACTAAAACTGTTGTAGTAGCGGTCAAAATTTTCACGCTCACTATCACACATACTGGCATAGTTAAAGTAATGTTTGGGGGGAGGTAGTCCTACGTAATTTAAAGTGTCGCTAGTGAGGAAAGTATAAGGGAAATACCCTTTTGAAACCGGCGGCTACACCCATCACCTTGGGTAGCTTGGCTAGTTTACAAGGTGTGAATAATAAAGTATCTTTAACCTGAACATTACCTCTTATTTGCATTTGTATAAGTTTGTTTCCCCTTTTAAAGGGGTCGCCTGTAAATATCTCCGATGACTGGTGTTCAAGCAGTTCCTTATAAAGGAACTGTGTCAAATTTTGCCCCATTATAGTCAAGAATATACACTCATTTTTTTTAACTTGTCCGCTAACTTGACAATATAGGACACAAAGAGCTTCATAGGGCTGTCGTGTGCGATCATTTTAAAAACGTTTGGCCGTTTACCACATTTGTGACACTCATCACACTCAGCTTCCATGCACTCATCGCAGATAGTCTGGCTTACAAGTAGATGTGGGATAACCTCTTTGGTTTCAGCATCCGTATATGTTTTTATATCGCAGTACACAGTTATACAAGGTCTATTTTTAGGCTTAGCATCTTTCATATAACATACATGCTTTACACCATCTGCCTTATATTTCTCATGGCATGTAGGACAGTGAATTTCATCACATTTATGCTTGAATTTCCCCCAATTATCCATCATATGAAACATACCACATTCATAGATTCTCATTTTCCTGCACGTGCCAATTGACGTATGGAGCTCGAAACAGTTATTATTGAAAAATGTGCGTCTACACACATTACAGTCTCTTCTCAGCTTCAACTACACGGCTTTCACATTTGAGCTTTTACACTGTTCACATATCATGTGGCATTCCTTACAATGTTTCACTATATCTTCCGTAAATTCGCGACACCCATTACACAAATCATGATGCCTTCCATATTTTCGACTTTTATCATAATTCGCGTAGAGAGTCTTTATATTACGGATGGGGATATACGCTTAAAATAAGTAGGGATATTTTACGATCTCTCACACAGCTTTCAAAAACATACACAGTCCTACGACGATCATCCATTCCAAATACAACTATACGAACATTCATTTCCTGCTCTACCCTTCTCAGCTCTTCAGGATCCATATTACAGTCAAACTCAAGCTTGCAATCTGAAGCCGGTTTACGGGCACGCTGCACAACCGTAGGCAACTAAATTTTTGGGGTCCGTGTATTTAGCACAGTAAACATACGAGCCAAGACTAATGCTCTAAAGCCGCAACCACGATCGGAGTTTATATGCCGTCTGAAAATAGCCTGAGAATTGAAGTTAAGAGTATAAGGTGTGGCACTATGACCCGCAACACGGAATATACGGTCAATATCTATCGTGAAGTTGTCCATGTTGAAGTTTGTACTACTTTGAAAGGCCTCCATTATACGGCTAAAAATATAATCTATATCTATAGCTGCCAAGCGTCTGAATGATATTACTACCCAAAAATCATCTACATCCCCATCATCTGACCCGAACGGAAGAACAGCCTCGTCCTGACTTCACGTTCGTCACTGTTCTGAAGGGCAAACTCCGCAATACGTCGCAGACCGTGTTCAACACAATTACTATTCATGGATCCAGGGTCAACTCTGACTATATACCGATTTCTAGTCAGGGCTAGGGTGGGGGTGGCGGTGCGCACCAGTTCGAATGTTATACCATCCTCTACAGAATGAGAAGCTGCTGCTGTTGTGGAGGATGTGCCAGGAATTGAACAGGAATAAGAGGACGTATCTTTATTTGAGGAAGGAGCTAGTGTGGGGGCTGTGTCGTAAGACGTAGAGGTTGGGGCTCTATTACTGGAAGTCTAACAACCGGTGCACTCCTGGCACGCTTTATACCTGACGTGGAAGGCTCTTCATCATGCCTCCGCTTTGAACTGTCGCGTGGTGGTGGTGCTACAGTTGTCGCTGGTGTGGGTTCGTCAGCGGGGGATAGAGTCTGTGACCACAATTACACTGTCATCGGGATAGTCTGTAATATCGATGATGGGGACATGATGCTGTACCTCGTCGTTATTCACGGTTCTGTGGAAGAAGAGGAAAAACAAGACTGTAGAATATAAAGAACACCACTTAATTTTTTATTATATTTTGTAAATGTTCCACTTAGGGGTGTGACGTGTTAGAAATGGATTCTGTAGAAAAATTCAGGTTCACAAGCCCGTCCATATGTATTATATCTCGCCCTACAGGATGTGGTAAAACTGTGTTTATGCTTAAAATCATTAAAGATAAGGGGCAGATGTTCTAAAAATTTGTGCATAAAGTCATATGGTGGTATTCGACGTACCAATCAGTATTCAACGAGTACAAGATGATATTTTGTTCCACAAAGGCGTATATGGCGTTAATTCGTTAAAGGGAAATGAACATACAGTCGTTGTAATTGACGATCTCATTTTAGAAATGGATAAAACGTTTGCCGAGAGATTTACAGTGTTCTCTCACAATCTTAACATATCGTGTTCTTCATCAATCAGAATCTATTTTTCAAAAATAGATACATGCGCGATGTGTCGTTAAATACACAATATCTAGTCTTATTCGCGCAACGTAGAGATGTGTCACAAATTTGTGTGTTAGCCAATCAAATGTTCCCGAATCAGCGTAAGGAGTTTTTGGAAGTTTATAAAGAAGCTACAAGTCAACATTACGGATATTTGCTTTGTGACCTTCACCAGCGAAACACGTTTAGAATGCTTCTAAGAACGAATATATTCCCAAACGAGCCTGACACGGTGTATATTCAAGAATGACAAAGAGGCTAAAAAAATACCGTGAATTAATAAAAATCTATCATCGACTGCCCCGGGAATTGCAGCAGATGTTTGTTAAAAATATCGACTCAGACTTTTTAAAATGCATCTGTGAAATCTGTCTTAATGTTATAAAATGTAATGTACCAATGAAACCCCCTCAGAAGGCTCGCCTACGCCGTTACAAGAACATAATACGTACACTCGCTTGTAAAAATCAAACTGTGGGGAAGAAAAAGCGAATTACTGTACAAAGAGGGGGATCATTCCTCCCCATCTTATTTTCAATTTTGGGATCTTTTCTGACTAGATTAATATAATGAAGAAAGTGGTCGTGATTCCACACGAGGTGTATGCTTCACTGCAAAGTTCAAAGAATCCAGACACGGTTCTAGAACCCCCTAAAAGTAGGCTTAAAAGAATGGAAAGCGAATTGTTAGACCTATTAAACATGAAAAGTCACCTGATGAGAAAAGAATCTTATACCAAGAGGCTCTGCATAAATTTCTTCATGAGTACGAAAATTATATATAAGAATCCGACAGAGATCCCCGTGGTTATTAGGCACAGCGCGGACAACGATGAGCATGGCGACATAGGACCTGGGGCCGACGTTAGAGATGACCAACCAAAGAATAACGGTGCGCCCCCACAATATATCGAACATGTATTAAAAAGCAGTCTCCCACATACATTGAGGAATAAAGGCTTAAGTCTTTATAATGTATTGAGTGAGGACCCCATCATACAGTGGACCGATACAGGCGAGGTCATTGTTGAAGGAACAAAGGTACGGGGTTCGGATATCGTCGGCATCGTCCACGATCTGGTGAGAAAGTGGAATAGGCCCTCACCAGCAGGATGGAAGCATATTAAAGCAAGACTACAACAAATAAATGCCCCCAAAACATTGATAGGAAATCTGAACAGGTTAAAAGACTTGGAACAATCCTCGCCTGTGCCACAACTGAGCTCGCCATCACCCCCAACGGTAGCATCTCTGAAAAGGAGAAAGAAGAGACCAAACAACAACGGTCAACCCTCTCCACGTGCCTCTAAAATACGCAAATGGTTAACATATTAAGAAGACGCTATTATGACATTTCCAGCCCAGCCTCCTATGGCGGTGATGGTAGACTGTACAGAGGTGTTTACAATGATGGAGTAGGGAAAAAGATCCTGAGTGGTTTTTGCGGGAGCAGGATGCTTATACACTTCATAAGCCCGTGAGAAAAAGGTTTAAAACAGCCAAGACAACAGCGGCTTCGATTGACTCTATTTGGCAAGCGGATTTAACAGACATACAAAGATATTCAGTGTATAATGATAGCTACCGCTACATTCTATTCATAATAGATGTATTCTCTAGATATCTGTGGCTAATTCCTCTGAAAAATAAATCGCCTGAAACAGTCGCTAAAGCCACCAAAACGCTGATGTTGAAAGAAAACAGGATTCCAGGCTATTTTTGTACGGATATGGGGAAAGAATTTATAGGCCGAGCTTTTCAGAACATGCTGACAGAGTTTAATATCAGCTACTACACTAGCAATTCTATACATAAAGCCTCTTTAGATGAAAGAGTTCAACGTACCATAAAGGAACGCATTTTACACATAAAAACACACAGATATATAGACATTCTGGAATCACTGGCCTCATCATACAACCGTTCACACCATCGCATGATTGGGACAACACCTAACGAGGTTTTAGAAAGAGGTACGCACACAGAGCGTGAGGTGAGAAAATATATTCGTAGAGCACCGCCACACTGTACAGTGTACACGTTTCAAAATCAATGATTATGCAAGACTACATTTAAGTTTATGTAGA
>JAJOZX010019430.1:0-5000 GCA_023014485.1 Bathynomus jamesi | reverse complement strand
TAGGGGCACGGTGCACGAAGCGCGGGGAGGTTCCAGGAGGTAGTATTCCCCTCCTACTAGAGGGGTTTGGGTGGTCTCCCCCAAGAAAATTTGGTATCAGGGTCCTGAGATGCTATTTCATGACGCTGTTTCATTTAACAGACCTCATCCAATGTTTTCATACACTTAATATATATTTATTTTAGGTATTCAAGAAATACTTTATACAAAACTAATTAATTACAATTGCAATTACATTTACAAAGAATTGCATTTTTTTTTATAAATACACATCATTTGATTTACAGTATGTTGTTTTTCTACCAAGTTATTTCAATTCCATTTTCAGTTTTGGCCATCATCTTGAATGAAAACTTACTGATATTAGGTCAATAAAATGTACTCCTTTTTTTTCAACATTGCAAGGAACTATAATTTTCATCAAGCAGTTCTTGCTATGGACAATTAGACATTGGACATATATATGTGATTGTGATATGGTCTAATGAAACCAAAGATAAGGCATTCAAAAAATACTAATACAAAACAAAAGACGTGGCATTTATTTTATCAAAATAATAAGGGCAAAAAACTGGCACTTTAGTTAGGAACATTTGAAATAAATGGAACAATTTATTTCAAATAAAAAGAATAACATTTTATTTCAAAAGAAAGCTCCCTGAGACATGATGAGCGAATAGTTTAAACAATAAGTATGACCCATTAACTTTAATAGTCACGTGATTGAAAGTAATTGACTGTAATTGTATCAATTACCTTGGTTTCCTAATGTAATTAATTACAATTACATTTTAGGTAGTCAATTACAATTCCTTCCCAATACACGAAAATTTTTAATTAATTACAATCAATTACAATTACAAATTACAATTACCCCATGCCTGGTGTTAACAGGATAATGCAATAGTGACTGTATTGTTTGGAAAAACATTGTCGTTAATCGCTTGTTGGTTGTCATTCAACGCTGTTGTGTATCAAAAGTTCTAAAAAGCCAATATGTCTCGCAAATGTGTTAACAACCCTGATACTTTCTGTTACGTATGAGGTGCGTTCACTCTCAAATCTCAAAAGAAGAATATTATTCCTCTCATTAAAAAAGCATACGAACTCTATTTCGGATGTAAAATAGGAGACCAAGACAAAAGCTGGGCTCCTTATATCTGTTGTACATCTTGCGCAGTAAATCTCAGGATATAGCTAAAAAGTATTCGCCCCTCCATGCTATTTGCTGTCCCCATGGTTTATCACTTTTGTTTGACGAATGTTTCTGAATTTTCTTCTAAAAGCAAAAAATCGGTTGAATATCCAAATCTTCCATCGGCAATAAGACCGGTGCCACACGGTGAAAGTCTTCCTATACCAGAGCGACCAGAGATGTGGACCTTAGAAGATGAAACTACCATAGACAAGCCTATGGAATTGAAACAAGCCATGGATCCAGATTTTCAACCACCTGAGTGAAGAGAGCCTCACTTAATACACAAAGTGAGTTAAATGACCTCGTCAGGAACTTAAGCTTATCTAAGAGTCAAATAGAGCTACCAGGTTCTAGGCTGCAAAGGTGGAATCTGTTGGCAAAAAACATTAACATTTCTGTGTTCTGCAACCGTCAAAACGATTTGGACAATTTTTTTTTCTTTGAGGGAAAATCTGTTTAAGCCAGGTGTTACAGTATGTTACATGGGGGTGGGGAGGTGGGTCACCTCAAGTGTTACATAACACTTAATCATCACAAATACGAGTACATAAAACTGGGAAATGGCAAGATATGTAATTTCCGTTGTGCGTAAATTCCTCCCAGCAGGAAATTTCACCCCCGAAAAATCCACCCAGTAAATTCCACCCATGGTAAATTCCACGCAAAGGGTTATCAAAAAAGTTTACAGCTTATTAAAGTTTATTAAAAAGTTTATGCAAAATAAAAAACCTGGTAAAATATATAGTTATAAACAATGTTCCCTCTAATTTTTTTTAGTGCGTGTGCGCAAGAAATTTTCGTTGTGCCTACATTTAGATTCATGGTGAAAAATTGTGCAAACTTTTCCGAGCGCTATTATCTTCAAAATTAAATATATATAAATATTAAATACTTAATAAATAATATTTCCATAAGGTGATAGCTTGATCATTACGATACTATTAAATGGATATTAAAAAACTGTTTACAATATTATATATTCTTAAAAAAGAAAACATTTTATCCATTCTAAAAATATGAATAAAATAAAAATAGTAAAATAAAATTAAACAAAAAGAAATAAAATAAAAATAACATTAATTGAAAATGACTATTTTAGTTATCATTTCTCAAAACAATTTTGAGCATTTGGCAATTTAAAATAGACTATCAAGATTAATACATGATTTTGTCCATTCACAAAATAGGAATAAAATAAAAAATAATTTAATTTTTTATGAATTATGAGATAATTGCTATTCGTTTTTATGCAAAAATAAGAAAGAGAAGGTTTATATTCAATGCGTTAATGTATAAAAGAAAAAAATGCAAATACATAGAGTAAAAAAAATTCGTATTGCGTAATTGCGCGGACGTCGGCGAAGTCGGGCGGAGGGGTTAATACTTAAAAGAACGACTATAACTTATAAAATATGGTTTGAAAAATATAAACTATTTTCTTGCACATTTAATGTAGAAGGTAGAAGGTTTCCACAGCGGTTTACGATCATCTGTGACAAGCATGCTCCCAAATTTGTGGAAGCTATGCGCAGCATTAGGAAAAGAAGAAGCACTCACACAAACAAAACTTGTACACATTCGACGAGGGGACCAAAGTCACAAAATAAAAGCCTATAATGTCATAAATGAAAGACTGAAGAGGCTAGTTAATGTCATAAATAAAAGACTGAAGAGGCTAGTACAGCTTTATAAGGCTAACTAATGAAAATATCACAACCTAAACTAACCAATCATCAAGGTCATACATGATTAGTTAGGTTAGGTCGTGATATTTTTGTTAGTTAACTTTGTAAAGCTAATTAAAAAAGGCTGGGGTGACGGATCTTCAGGTAATCCATTTATTGTACTTTTGTACACTGAGTTTATCTAGTCCGTTAAATTTTTTGATGGAATTTACCATGGGTGGAATTTACCATGGGTGGAATTTACTATGGGTGGAATTTACTGTAGGTGGAATTTACTGGGTGGATTTTTCGGGGATGAAATTCACTTGGGGGAATTTACATGGAACCGTAATTTCAGCACGTGTCTTGTATATCATAGCTAAGAGTTACAAATTATTATCATCCATGAAAAGATGTTTTGAGTAAGTGATGAGCAACAAGTTTATTGAAAATAACATTTTATAGGGAAATGTGAGGGTGGGGGTGGGGGGTTAGTGCTGGTGTTACATAATTTTTTAGGGGTGTGGATAGGTGAGTAGTATAGCAGCAAAAGGGGAGAGTGCAAGAATGTTGCAAGTTATTATGTAATGTTGCAAAGGGGGTGGGGGTTGTTGCAAGGGGGGGTTGCAAAAATAAAAAATAAAAAATATTAAAAAAATGGAAAAAAGAAAAAAGAAAAAAAAAAGAAAAAAAAGAGTACTGGCCTTTGTTGCCAACCGGGGTTGCAAGGGCATGCAACTTGGAGGCGGAGTTCTCCCCCAAGCTATTCCCCCCAAAGGGCCAGAGAGAAAGGAGGAGAGAAAGGAGGAGAGGTGTTCACCTGGCAGGAGCCAAGTGCATATTGAGACTTCAGCCGAGTAGGCGTTGTTTTATAGGCTCCTAATCAGCCAGAATCAGCCAGTTGGCTGAGCCAAGGGGTAGGGGTACACCTGAAGGAGAGAGAGACACCTGAAGGAGAGAGAGAGAGACACCTGAAGGAGAGAGAGAGAGAGACACTTGAAGGAGAGAGAGGAGTTCTCCCCCGTTATTTTCGTTTTCCTAACCTAAGAGGCCTCTAAGGGGTTTTACCAAAGGGCCTGAAAGAGAAGGACCAGAGGTCCTTGCTCGGCTGGGAGCCGAGCTTGAATGATTCTTTCATGAGCTTCTCGGTCTTTTATAAACCTCTATTCTGGCCGAGTTGCCAGATAGCGCAATGTATTCAGTTGCCAGATAGCGCCATGTGTCCCAGAAAACCATATATTAATCATCCATTGTGTACCACAATATATATGACGGTAGTTAATCCAATTAAATTCTGTTTATTAAATAAATAATTTTTACACACTCAATCTTTATTATTATGGAATTGCATACCTTTCCAGTTTTTTTTTTTTTGCAATGATCGGATTGCTCTTGCTAGATATATATTATTATGATTATATATATATACATTCTTTTAAACATCTTATGTTAGGTATATGTAATATATATATATATATATATATATATATATATATATATATATATATATATTTATTTTTCATATTATAACATTTAATTTTATTTTAGTGTTTAACGATTAGAAACAAATTTAACATTAACTTGAACTTCATTAAACTTGAAGTTAAACTTTTCGAAACAAATAACGTAGTTAACCACACATAATTCAACATAGAAAACTTAATAATAGAAAATAATTAATTTTATGGTTAACTAGTTTATTTCGACATAAGTTTACTATAATTATATATACAGTCTTTTAAACAGCTTATGATACATATATATATATATATATATATATATATATATATATATACATATATCTGAACTCTCTCAGCTAAAGAAGCCTTATGTATAGAATTGGTTGTGTAATAGCTGATATTAAACTCTATCAACATGTTCTGAAAAGCACGGCCTAAAATTCCTTCCCCATATCCGTACAAAAATAGCTATATATATATATAGTGTTTCACTATAGATGTATAGATGTATATAGGGTTTTACAATAGATGTATATAGTGTTTAACGATTAGAATCAAATATAACATTAACTTGAACTTCATTAAACTTAGTCAAACTTTTCGAATGTTCTGAAAAGCACGGCCTATAAATTCCTTCCCCATATCCGTGCAAAAATAGCTATATATATATATATATAT
>JAJOZX010019429.1:0-25443 GCA_023014485.1 Bathynomus jamesi | reverse complement strand
GACTTAGGCTAGTGTAGGATTAGGCTAATGAATATTTTCTCTGGTGTTTTTCATACAGTTACAACGCCACCCTTACGATATTACAGTAATTGAAAAAGCATGGAGCCCACGAAAGAGCATATTCGACATGTGATGCTGTATGAGTTCCATAAAGGATCTAACGCTAGTGAATCCGCAAGAAACATTCGGAGAGTTTATGGAAATGATGTGAGTGAATGGATGTGTAGGAGATGGTTTGAGAAGTTCAGAAATGGAGACTTCAGTCTGAAAGATTATCAACGAGCAGGACGACCAAATGAGTTAGATGATGAATTGCTGAAAGCAACAGTGGAGGAAAACCCAACGGTAACTTTAAGAGAACTTGGCCTGCAACTCGGCGTTAGCCATATGACCATTCATCGTCATTTGAAGTTGTTAGGAAAAGTAATGAAGGTTGGAAAATGGGTTCCGCATGATTTGTCACAAGCGAATCTTCAACATCGAACTGATATTTGCACATCACTGCACTCTCGGCAACTGCAGGCACCGTTTTTGAATCGGATCGTCACTGGGGATGAAAAATGGGTCCTCTATAACAATATTAAGCGTTGACATCAGTGGCTTAGCCGTGAAACAAAGCCTGAACCTCAGCCAAGGAATGGACCCCATCCAAAGAAAATTTTGCTATGCGTTTGGTGGGATATGCAAGGAATTATTCATTTTGAGCTTCTGCCAGATAACCAAACAATCACAGCTGAAGTCTACTGCCAACAGCTCCAACGACTGAAGATGGCATTACAAGAAAAACGTCCTGCATTAATTAATCGCAGAGGTGTTCTAGTCCACCAGAATAACGCGCGCCCTTACACTGCTCGAATCACCACTGCCCAATTGGAGGCATTTGGTTGGAAAAAATGCCTCATCCACATTATTCTCTGGACATAGCACCTTCAGACTACCATTTATTCAGAAGTCTGCAACATCACCTAGATGGACAAAAGTTGCAATCCAGGGAAGCTATCGAAAACGAAGTGATCGCTTTTTTTAACTCGAAACCAAGGGATTTCTTCGAACGTGGCATAAAAAACTTCTACAGGTGGGAGGTTATAGAAAAAGAAGGGAATTATATTGATGATTAATTTGTCATTATGTCATTTAATTTTTGTTGTGAATAAACTAAAAATCGAGCAGAATATATGTTACAACCTTATATATATATAATATATATATTAATATATATATAATATATATATATACACACGACTTTTTGAAACTGTTTCTCAGACACCCTGCACTCTAATTATATCATACTACAAAAATAAGTATATATTTTGCTAACAGTAAATATTACGTACACTGTTGGATATTGTGTGTATGTACAGTACAATGTACAATTACACATTTTTTAATTGCTATCAACGTCAATAAAGCCTATCATGGTATACTTGAAATTTTAAATATGACGTACTTTCCTGTCCTTCATTGCTCCTAATTATTAAAAAAAAAAAAAGTTGAAAATACAGTATTAGATACCCTCACATGCAGTGTTTCTCAACTTTGGAGTCGCGGGAAATGCTCTGCTCAAGGGTTGGGGAATCGTGCTGCTTTGCCAAAATAATAAAAAAAATTAAAAATCAGCCTACATGAAAATTTAATTTTATTTTTCTTGCAAAAATTACAAAACAATGCGTATATACGTGTCTCTAAGTGAAAAACGCGCGTAATGTTACAGTTTTACAGTTCAAATTATTTCCCGTTAGTCATAATTATCTTCACTGTTAATCTACGTCTTTCAATGATATACCCGTGACTGTTTTGCATTTGTTAATAATCTTATATTCGGTTGAATATAGACTGAACACAAAGTAACACACGCTGTCATTTCAATGATTGTTTTAAATGCAACTACTGATGAAAAATCCAATTCTGCAGTTTTTATAAGGTTGCGAATGGAATTAAAACTCGCTTTTTCCGTGTTATCCGAAATGCACCCGAGACTTCTGATGGGAATGACGAGTGTAGGGTCTCGTCAGAAGAACGTTCAATCAATTTATTTTGTTGGTTTCCCACGAGTTCGGCAGATATTACCACCTTCCATTGAATGGATTAAGTATCCACCTCTTACTAGGGTTCTGTCATCACGTAGGAAATAGTTCGGGAACTGTTTTTGCGGTTGTTGGTGGTGTTGGTTAGCGGCGGCACGCGGGTAACCGATCGCCCTCTCCGGAGTGGACCAGAGGTTCAGCGCACTAATGATGTTATGTTGTGTTGTGTTGTGTTGTGTTGTGTTCTATGTTGTGCTAGAGCGATACAGTCTGTCATAATGTGTTCAACTGTCTGTGGTGTGTCGTGGCACAGGTGGCAGGTGTCGTCTGTGGAGTTGTCTAGTCTGTGTTTATATGTCTGTAAGTTGGGGTGATGTCCACATCGGAATCGTGCTAAGTTAACTCGATCCGATCTGCTCAGGCTGGTCTCTGACTTGTCAATGGGTGGCGGATTCGCACCTAGGACCGCATTCGGACCGAGTCGTGTCAGTGCTTTGTGGGTTAGGTGTGTGTGTGTGTGTGTGTGTTCTATACTGTGTGATGTCTGTGGGGCGTGGTATGGAATGGAGTATTTGATTATAATGTCTCTCTGGTGTTACCTTAATGGTGTGAGGTGTTGGTGCATGATTGTACATGTAGTGGCAAGGGTGTTGTGGGTTAGTTGTCGCTGCTGCCATGAATTGTGTTCCCCTCATGTCTAAATGTTCCCTAACTTTCAGTATTTTTGTTTGTGTGTGCAGGTGTTCTATTGGTGTTGTTTGAGTACGGGGGCTCCAATAAAGCTTAGCCCCCCCACCCACCCCCGGCCCAAACTATTAGAGGTACAGTAAAACTAAACATACCTTACAAAAGAAAATTTAATCCTGCATTTAATGAGACAATTAAAACTGGGTGTTCCCGCCATTGGCTTCCAAGACAGCCTGAATTCGCTTTGGGTAGCTTGCCAAAAGTGACGTGAATAGATCTTGATCGTTACGCAAATTTGCTAAAACAGTTTCAATGTGTTGCGTCATTGTATCCTTCGAAAATCGATTTGCTGCAGGTTCTTGAAACAAGAGACATTCAACCTTGTCCTTTATAAATGATCCAATGTGTTCACAGACGTTCAGGTCGGGAGAATTTCCTGGCCATTCTTCATTTCCAAAGAAATCTATCTCATGGTTCCGCAACAACTGTTGAGTGGCTAATGCCTTAAAGCAGGGGGCCTTATCGTGCAGAAGTGTGACCTGATCGACATCCATAACATTGTTTGAGTTTCTTACAAAAGGAATGACATGCTGGGATAGAATAATATCACGAAAAAACTGTCCATCCCAACTCTGACCATTTGGCTTCAGCACCCACATGAGCTTCTTTGCAGTGAACAAAACAAACACACCAACACAGTCTGGACTTTTTAATAATTCGCGATAATGTTCATTGTGATCGATTTCATCTGGTGTTGTGGCCCACACTCGATCATTTTGGTAGTTAGGCCGACGTGTTACGTAAACAAGAAATTCATCGGAGACAGCTAAATGCATGAAATCATCCACATCCCAATCTTCAAGATAATGGGCAAACCACATTCTGTCATCGATATTAAGTTGAGTTTTTCTTGGCTTTGGAAGTTCATGCCAAGGCTTTAAACCCTGCCTATGACGGTACAGACGAATGATCTCACCACTAACGATCTTTCCTCTCAACAGTTCGATCTCTCTAGAAAGTTTAGCACAGCTGTTTTTCCGCTTACGCGTACCGCTTTCAATGATGTCCTTTGTTTCCTGAGAGAGTGGCAAATTTGGGCGCCCAGATTTGGTTGTATCCATTTCACATTCATCCAAAGTTTTATTCCAATTTCTTTTGACGAAGTCCTCACTTCTTCGCAACTTTTTGGCAACCCATGAACGTGTTATAAAGGTGGCTCCAGCATCACGAGCTTCCCAAAATGTTATTGCTCGTATGCGATCTATCACACGTTGCCTCTCCGAATCACCAATTAATTGAGAAGCCATTGTATTATCACTTTATCAGCTAGAGTAATTTTAATACCTGCAATAAATAAAGAATTTTATATATTTTTATAATCACTAAAAACTATTTCGATATAAGTAAACATGTAAGCTGCAAATGGGGGGGCTAAGGTTTTTTGGAACTCCTTACATCCTGCAATGATACGAAATGCGTTGTTTTGTATTGTCTGTAAGGTGTTTATGTTTGTGTCTAAGATAATGGGTGCCCAGCATGGGCTAGCATAGTCCATAACTGAGCGAATATATTGTTTGTATATGAGTGATGTTTCCTGCTGGTGTTCAAAGTTTGTGCCTGATAGTACCCTAAGCGTGTTAAGTATTGACGTACATTTGTTTTTAATGTCCTGAATGTGGTTTGCAAAATATAATGATGTGTTGTATGTGACCCCACATATTTTGGTCCTGTGAGTGTGTGGAATGTGTGTGTTGTTTAGTGTAAGCTGTGGAGTTATCTGGTGTTCTTTTGTGTTGCTTGTTAGCAAGGTGATGGTTGATTTTGTGGGCGATACTTTGAGTCTAGTGTGTGTGAGCCAGTCTTGTATACTGTTTATGTATGTTTGTAGGTTATTTGTAGCGGTGTCGATGTTGTTGTGGGTGGATGTTAGAGTGATGTCATCTGCATATGATGATAAGGTAAGCTTGTTATCTAAGGGTGTTGGAATGTCATGCATGTATAAATTGAACAGTGTTGGTGAGAGAACAGAACCTTGAGGGACACCATGATGGCTGCGTGAGGTTAGTGAGTAATGTCGTGGTTGAGTGGTGAGGTCTGAATCCATGTAGAGTTGGCGATAGTGGTATGTGTGGGTTGGTGATTTGTAAGATTAGTCTTTCTGTTACTTTGGAAGGTGTGCATAGTAAAGTAATGGGTCTATAGGAAGCTGGTTCTGTTGGATTTTTGTTTGGTTTGAGTAGTGTAATAATTTTACCTTGTTTCCATGTCAGGAATAATACAGTGTTGGTATGAATATGTGCTGATGTTTGTGAGAGCTAGTCTTCCCTGTGGGCCCAAGTGTTTAAGGTGTATGTTAGATATGTTGTCTGGCCCAGTAGCCTTCGAATTCTTAATGTTTTTGATGATCTTGGTGGTCTGGTCTGTATTGAAGGGTGTAATGGTCGTGTCGAGTCTGTAGGTTTTCTTGTGTCTGGCTGTTTGTCTGTCTGCGTGTTTCTGGTTGTTGTCTCTGTTTAAGTGACTTATCTTTGCGTAGTGATTAACTAGAATATTAGCTGCTTGTGTATATGTTGGGATATTATTTTGGCTGCGATTGATAGCCGTGTGAGGTGTGAATGCCGCTGTTAGAGTGGGTAATGCTGTTTATAGTCTTGTATAGCCTGGATGTATCTGTAGAGTAGCTTAGTGTTATGAATTCCCTAAATGTTTGTTTGTTTTTCTTTAAGTTTGTTGTTTATTTTTGTGTTGAGCTGTTGTATCTGCTGTTTTATGGCTTGTGTGTGTGGTGTTTGTGTTATGTTTGAGGTTGTTACGTTGCCTTATGAGGTCGGCTATTTCTCTAGTGTAATTTGGGTTGTATTTCCTAATGTTGCCCTTGGGTATGTATTTGTTTGCATTATTGATAATCTGATTAAATGTCTTGAGTGTTGTATTGATGTTTATGATGGGTGTGCTTGCAAAAAACTTAACTTTTCTACGTGAAGGTCAAAATATGATAATAAAAAACCACTCTAATAGACAGTTTATTTCCACAACAGTTTCGATGCCCACTCGCATCCTCTTCGGGTGGATACAGAAAAACGAATGAACCAAAAACAAGAGGGAAAACAGTCCAGGGACCATTAAGAAATTCGCACCTGGTTAGATCCCGTTCTCCCGACACCAGAAGGGCATTTTTATTAAAGGGACCCGCTTCTAAGTACACTCGCACATATTTAAAACTAGCTTCTTGTTCTATACATACAGATTCTATTATTTTTACATAATTATTACATTTATTACATTTAATATTGCATTATTATTTATTAGAGATGGGTGTGCTGTTTAATGTGGTGAATTGTTCCTCAGTCTGTATTTTGAACTGTTCCCAATCAGCTTTCTTGTAATTTCTGTAAGTGTGCCTAAGGCTGTTGGGACAGAGTGTAGAACGTGTTGTAATGATGATGGGCAGGTGGTCTGATGACAGTTGTTTTTCTGTTCTCCAGTGTGTGTGTGTGTGTGTGTGTGTGTGTGTGTGTGTGTGTGTGTGTTGCTAGTGAGGAGAGGAGGAACAGAACGTTATGTCTGGGGAGGAGTTTGAGTGTCCTGCTTGATGTGGTGTGTGTATGTTTTTCAATATTGTTAAGAATGAAGAGGCTATTTAGTTGTGTGGCTATGTTAGCGCCTCTGGTGTTGCTTTGGTTGTGCAGGTACCAACTAGGGTCTTTAGCGTTGAAGTCTCCTCCTAAGACAACATTAATGAGAGAGGCCAGATTGTGTAACTGGATTGTAATTGGCTGGCACCTGAAGTGAACTATCTGGTGGGATGTAAATGTTGAGAGTGTGGTGGTGTGTTTTGCGCGCGTTTTAATGTTAACTGGCTGTATTTCTATCGTGTTATCTGCTTGGATTGTGTTTAATGTTTTGGGTGGTATCAGTGTAGCTAATGCTTTTACGTATGTAAGTGATGAGTCCATCCCCGTGACCCCCAGTACGATCTTGACGGATCGCCGTGAAGTCAGGGAATGGTGGGTGTTTTGTGTGCGCGTTTTAGTTTTGTTTCTTGTATAAGTGCTATGTGAATGTTTTGTTTTTGCGGTTGAAGTACGTGCTGCTGCATCATTTAAAGTTGGGTGATCGCGATTGTTTTTGTCAAAATGGAGTCGCTAGCACGGATAAAGATGGAGAAACGCTTCTCTATGGCCAAGGCATGACGTTATCTAACAAAAACTTGAACGCGTGCTAGAATATTTTCCTTTGTTGTTATAACAACAAACAATTATTTCACTGTCCATATAATTATCTATATTTTTGGTCTGAAACAAAGGCTAAAAAAATTTATTACGCCTATGCTCTAGCCTGCGAGTCTAAATTCAATTAAAAGAAAGTGTATTTATTTTCTTTATAAAAGGATTTTCTATCAGATAGGATAAGAAACAAAACTGCTCCAAAAGACAGCGAAAAAAAGGTTTTTTGGGGAACTACGAGGGGCGGTCAGAAAATAAGTTTACACGGCGTATTATTTCATAATTTAAGGACCTACATTGATTGTTTGTATCAGGTGAAGTCGTTAATCATTGTTAGCAACACTGCACGTCGATTCGGCTGCCATCTACCACACATTGGTTATACGAGTCAGTTGAACATAGAGGTTCGACTGGAACAGTGCCCTGCCCGACGCAGCAGTCCAGGACGTTTACGTTTAATGGTCGCTCGTAAACGTTCCAGTATTGAACAATTCGCAGCTGCATTGATTGTTGTGCCTTTTTGCATGAAGTCTGCGAGCAAAACGCCTTTGTGGTCTCAAAACACGGTATCCATCACTTTGCCAGCGGACCTGACAATCTTGAACTTCTTTGGTCGCGGGGACCCAGGGTGTTTCCATTCCATGCTGGCACGTTTTGTTTCCGGAGTACGGTGATGAACCCGTGTCTCGTTTCCTGTGACAATGCGCTCGAGAAATTCTTGACCACTGACAGACTCGAAATATCGTTGCACAAATGACAGGGCACTGTTCCAGTCGAGCAGCCATGTTCAACTGACTCGTATAACCAATGTACGGTAGATGGCAGCCGAATCGACGTGCAGTGTTGCCAACAATGATTAACGATTCACCTGATACAATCAATGTAGGTCCTTAAATTATGAAATTATACGCCGTGTAAACTTATTTTCTGACCGCCCTTGTATATATATAAATAATACTACTACTATCATAGCATGAATCGGAGCACTCCATTTAATGAATAATTTTTAGTACATGCAGGTGCGACACTTTAAGAAGGTATTTTTTCCATATTTGGTGCCACTTAGACGCCACAAGTCAATGCCACCAACTTCAATGATTCACTACCACAATTAACAAGCTGTGAGCATCATAAAAAATCCAGTTTCGTATAATTATTATATATTTTACACAAACCGTGCATGGAACTAGGAACTTATTGGGAAATTAAATCCACTATAATCCGAATAAGTAAATGACAAACCACAGTTTTTCTTTTTCATTTTTTGCCCGACGTGGGCAACGGGTCACTCGCAAAGAAGCCCCAAAATATCTTCCTTCACCAGCTATATATATATATATATATAATATATATATATATATATATAATATATATATATATATATATATATATTATATATATATATATATAATATATAAAAGAGATCACAGTCGAAGACACTCATAAGAACGGGAAAAAAAATAAGTATCACCTCCAAAGTACTTGAAATTACATCTTAAACAGTAATTTTTTTTCCTTCCCAACTATTATAAGGCATATTAACTGATCAAGGGCAAGCAAAATAATACTAATAAATATGTTGACACGAATGAAACAAGGTATGTTAAGGTATGTTAAGGTATGTTAAGGTATGTTACCTACATTTTTTTTTTCACTTCTAATAGTTATAAATTATGTTGAGGGTAGCCAATTAACATTTTTTTTTTTTAATGAATTTCTTAACTTCAACTTTGGCACCGATCTGGAATTAAAGAATTCAAAAGTTCCTTTTCGAGAACAAAATTGTCACCTTTTATTTTTTTGTCTCCTGACGAAATATCAGAAAACGTTTAATATATATACATTTTTAGACTCGCGCGTGCAAATTACTACGTATTGTATTAAAGAATTAAAAACTACACATTTTACTTTTTCGTAGATTTTCCTATATATCGGGTCATTTTCAACCACAAAAACACGAGTAAATGTTACGTTGTTGCAATCACCACATCACTGGACAACTCCCAACCTAAATTGCTAATGTTTAGTTACCGGTAAAAACTATGAACATATTACCCTAATCATAACATGGATGAATTAACTAACCTTAAAATTAGCTGTCAAATAGTTAACCCGCGTTTTGGTTATTTCAACCAATTGCTATTCTGTGTTGAGGTCATTGGTCATTAAAATAAAGGTAAAACACGCTTAAAATCTAACCTTACACCATAAAAGGTAGGATACAACGAGTCATCTTATAACGACACTCGTACAGCTTCTACAAAAAAAAAAAAAATCGATAAATATAAACTTCAATATTAACTAATCGAAAATTTAAAAAAAAAATAATATATATATATATATATATATATATATATATATAATATATATATATATATATAAACTAATAGAAAACAATCCACCAATTTACGCAACAGATTCATATTCATAAATACACAAGGAAAAACTACCAAATTAAATGTGGCCGTGTAAATAAATGCAAATCCAACACTTTCATTTATGTTAAAAAAGGAAAAATATTAATTACTCCAATTAAATTAATTATTAATAATTAACTCAATGACGATCTTCGTTCATTAAATTATCCGTGAATGACGATAGGAATTACCATCACTTTTTTGTGTCCAAAAATGCGAGCGATTCCAACACCCGTTTTTCCTACAATTTAATTAATTCGCGGCTAAAGTTTTCTTTGGTTAAAAACGCAACAAATATTTTTCCTTTTTAATTCTTATTTATTTAATTTTTTTTTTTATTTACGACCTTTTGCAAAACGAGAAATAAAACAAAAACTGACATTTTTGTATATCATGACTTTTACCGAGAAAGAATAAGATTTTATTCTTAAGATAACTTTTTCCCAATTAAACCCCTCCCACCCCAGCGCCCGTGACCCCACCCACCCGTAAAAAAAAAATGTATATACTCGGAACCGAAACAATTTATTTTTAATAAGATTACAAAATTTGTAAAATGTCGGATGATGCTTACATTTCCCCATCGGACGAATCAATACTCAATTTCTGCATCTCGCAAAAAGATTCCATCATTACATTTTTCGAATATTACAACTAAAAAAAAGTTACATTTTTTATTCATATTTTTTGAATTTTATTTATTTTATTATTTATTTATTTATATATATATATATATATATTTTTTGAAGACGAGATAGAAGTTTGTGTTTTTATGCGAGTGTTCACTTCTTCAAAGTCATTTATAAACGAGCGAAAATTATTATTATTATTATTATTACCACCAGTTCGAATTGGTTTGACCTTAACATACATATAGGTTGATCCAAGCCCCCCGTCACATATTCCGGCGAAAGGTCAAGGCGTATCACATGTATTTATATAGACATCCCAACGTACGTACGTACGTACATTCGTACGTGTGTGTGTGTGTGTGTGTAGACGAACTAAGAAATGGTGACAATATTAAAGGAGAGCCGACCCGTATAGGGGGTCATAAATGAAAACAAGAGGGTTGAAATCCGCATTCTGTTCACTTGTTCCTTTCGACCAAAAAAGGGAAAGACGAAACCACAAATCCACGAACCTTCCCGAAGGTTAAACTGACCAAATGGAGTAAAATTTTCAAACATTTTATCGTTGATTTTATTTAACTTTTCTCGCAAAACATCAATTTGACGAGCTTCTATTTGTATTCGCCATTTTTTTTTTTTTTCTTAACTCCCACAACAGCCTGGAATGACTTTCCTTTTTTCGTTCTTGTTCAAAGAAATTTTCAGCGATCGTGAAAGGACCCCACGCTCGACCTTTGACCTCCGTCCCTTACGGACCAGATGTTATAAAATTCCAACTTAAATATATCTATATTACGCCCAATTTCCACGACAATTTATTGTACGGGAAATCAAAGTTGTAGTTTACGTATACGGATATATTTCACGCTCTGAGAGATAAAACAACCACGTTTCATCGGGTGCAATAAGAACGCGAATAAATACAGTATTAAGACCCTATTATCAGCAAACGAATACAACGCACGATCCCTCGATAATACCACAACTACTCCCACCCCATCTATGTACAGTATGTATCCGATAACAATAATTACAATAACTTGAAAACAACCCGTAATAACTATAACCTAATTACACTAATTACGTAACCAATAAAGGTACGAATGAAACACACGTACTGAACATAATTAAAACCAACAAACCTCAGAGGACCATGGCATCGGATACGTGAAATGGAGAAATCAAGAAAGCAATTCTCTCTCACATCAAGTCCAGAGGTGAGAGCACCAGCCTAACCTCCGCGTGGAACCATATATATATATATATATATATATATATATATATACCTCATTTTTTCATTTGTTTCGTTCTCTCTCTCTCATCTTGCGCGGCCTATCTCCTATACAAGCGTCGTTCTTTACGTTAATTATACTGCGTGTTTGCAGTATAATATATATATATATATATATATATATATATATTATATATATATAAATACATACATACATATATATATGACAAAGTTGGGACAAGAAGGTTGAGCATAATCGTAAACACAATTAAATATTAACAACGCTTTATCAGCTGCCCAAGAACATGTAAACGTCTTTCTGGATATAACGGTTAATCTCTCACACACACACACACACACACACACACACACACACACACACACACACACATTTTTTTAATAATTATTAATCTCAAATATCGATCCGGGGTAATATTTGTATTATGACGTGATGAATAAACAAACAAAAGTTAGGTGGTTGACTTAAGGCGCATTTTCGTGAGTTCACGTAAACGTAACTAACTAAATTTAATTTAATCTTACGATTTTTTTAAATCGCAAAGAAACAGCATCCATGAGCGACGAAGGCTGTGGATAAACTGCCTTTTAAAAAGTAATTAAAAGTATTTGTTTATATACAGCCTCGTTACATCTTCGGCGGAAGAAAATAGTGCATAGTTAAAATATTAATTTAAAAAAAATTAACTAACCTATTTTATTAAAAATGGCTTTTACGTTTTGTACTAAATACTGTACATGTTTCATAATAAATTAAAGTTAATACGGAGAGAAAAAACTGCTTTTAGTTATGATTCCGTTTATCTGAAAATTAACCATTATATGTATATATATATATATACAGCGTGTCCCAAAGAAATGTATACCCACTTTGTTCGATAATACCAGCTATGAGGATAATAAATATATTACTTTTTATATGTTTTTTAATAAAGAATTTTCTCCTGAATCTAAATATGTAATTATTTTTTTAAAAATTGAAGAAAAAAAACGTTACAGATGTTTAAATTATAATTATTATTTTCGAGACTTCATGTGCGATATTTTCTAATATTTTAACCGACTGTTTTGAGATACTTATGTTTAGTGTTGATATTGAAGCATAAATGTTGTAATTATTAGTTAATTCAAAAAATTTACAAATTCCGTGGTTAAATGACACTTTATCTAAGATGTTCGACGTCTTCCAGAACGTTGTTTTTGTAAGTTTTGCACATTGCCGTCGGTTTCAAACTTATCTCGTATACGTGCAAAAATATTAGAAAATATCGCACATGAAGTCTCGAAAATAATAATTATAATTTAAACATCTGTAACTTTTTTGTTTTTCAATTTTTAATAAAAATAATTACATATTTAGATTCAGGAGAAATTCTTTATTAAAAAACATATAAAAATTAATATATTTATTATCCTCATAGCTGGTATTCGAACAAAGTGGGTATACATTTCTTTGGGACACGCTGTATATACAGTATATATATATATATATATATATATATATATATATATATATATTATATACATTTCAACTGCAAAGAACACGCAGTATAATTAACGTAAAGAACGACGCTTGTATAGGAGAACATTCCGCGCAAGATGAGGGAGAACGAACAAACAAATGAAAAAATTAGGTAACCACCCGGGAATCGAACCCGGGATCTTCCGATTGCCGGTCAGATATGATAACCACTACACCATGGTCCATGGCAGATCGTCCGAGGAAACTTAGAACGCTTTCGCCCCCCCCCCCCCCCCCGAGTTGTTTCGCGTATTAACCCGACACTCGAGCTAATAACCGACACTTCATTCATTCGCATAATGTATGATATTCCATGTATGGGACCCCAGCATTTTCACCAGATCAATTGAACGAAATAGTAATCATTAGTCGAATGCGGAGAGTTAATACGAAAACACCTCTGGTCGCGAAAGCGTTGTTTTTCCTCGAACAATGAAACATCAGTCAGGTTGTATTAAATTTAATCCCATCGTTACGTGGTGGTTAGCTCCCTCACCTTATACTTAAGATGCGTGGATTCAAATTCTAGTTGGGGTAATTTTGCATTATACATAATCGTGCGAGTTCATTGATGATATTACCACACCCCAATACCTCCTTACCTTAGTTGTTTCGTGCGTTGGTCTCTCTTCACACGGAGGTCAAGCTGGTGGCCCCGCCTCTAGGTCTGGCTTGGTGGAGGAGCGAGTTGCTTTCTTGCGCTCTCCATCGTAGATAGCCAGGCACGCCCGTCTCATCTGGTACCGCCTGAGCCAGGCATCCAGTCCTCTTGAAGACTTCAACTTTGACCTCCGTTACGTTTCTGAGGTCCTTTGGAAGCTGGTTGAAAAGTCTTGGCCCCCTAACAACCAAGCTATTTTCCCTCAGAGGTGAGGAGGTCAGTTGTCAGGCCCTTAATTTGGGAACACTACACATTCTGCCTTTCCTATTTTCCAGTGTTGTTTGAATGGTAATTGGGTTTAGTTTTAGGTTTGGTACCAGTTTTTCGATCATTTTCCATATGTAGATTATGGTGTACCTCTCCTCCTTCTTTCCAGGGAATAGAGATTTAGTTTACGTAGTCTTTCCAGTAGTTGAGTTCTTTGCAGCCATCAATCTTGGCTGTGAAATGTCTTTGCGTTTCTTCTAGTTTATTAGTTTCTTCCTTTTTATATGGGGACGTCAAAACTGAGCAGTATTCAAGTTTTGGTATAATCAGTGTTTTTAGCAGGGGAATCATTACTGTCCTGTCCCTTCTCTTGAATGTTCTTAGTGCCTGTCAGGCGACTCTTTTTGCTTTATTTATCGCTATCTGATTTTGTTTTTCGAATTTCGCATCATCTGTCATTATTATCCCGAGATCGATCGCTTTCGTGCTTCTCTGAATTTCCTGTCTATCTGGAGCATAATATGCAGTCTGGTTAAGTTCTTCTTTTCTACCATATCTCAGGAGCTGAATTTTCTCGGTGTTAAATGACATGCTGTCTTCTGACCATTTGTATATTTTGTTCGTGTCCCTCTGCAAGGCCTCCACGTCGTGTACATCGCTGATTTTTCTGCTGATCTATGTATCGTCTGCAAAGGATGTTACTATATACTGTTGCTGTTTACTCCGCTGTCTATGTCTGTTAGCATGATAATGAACAGGAGTGGGACCAGTATTGTCCCTTGTGGTACTGAGCTGCGTACTTCCGATTCTGATGATATACCTTGAATTTTGACGACCTGCAGACGTTTTCCCACTTTGCCTGCTATTCCCAAATTTTTCATTTTATGCGCTATTATACCATGGTCACATTTGTCGAAAGCTTTAGCAAAATCTGTGTATAAAACATTGTAGTTGTCATTGCCTTCCAATGCATCTAGGATATTGTTGTAGTGTTCTACTAGTTGTGATAGGCATGATCTACCTGATCGGAATCCATGCTGATTTTCGTTGAATCTTTCCCGTGTCTCCGGGAAATCATAAGTTTTCTCTCTAACTATTCTTTCAAATACTTTGGTGAGGTGGGACGTCACTGACACTGGTCTATAGTTCGTTGCTTGAGATCTGTCCCCTCCTTTATATATAGGGAAAATGTTTGTTCTTTACAAGATGCTCGGTATTTCCCCCGTGTCTAGGGATCTTCTCCATATCCAGTATAAAGGTGTAGCTATTTAATTTTTACAGTTTTTAATCAATAATGCGTTCCAATTTTCCGGACCTGCAGCTGAATGTAGTTTCATTTGTCCTATAGCTCTCGCTACATCTTCTGGGTTAAAATCAAAGTCTGTTATATACTCTCCTTGCAATTCCTCTTCAAAGAATGTATTTATGTCAGGTATCGCTTTGTCACTTTTTGGGGTACTGAAAACTGATTCATATTGAGCTCTCAATGTATCAGATATTTCTTTTGGATCGTCGGTTAGTTCATTATTTCTCGTCCTTAAGGGCCCAATAGCGGCGCGCGTTTTTGTTTTCCTTTTTGCATAGCTACAGAAGTATTTTGGATTTTCCTTTATTGCTTCTACCGCCTTTTCCTCTTCCCTCTCTGTTTGGTCCTTAATCAGGGCTTGTATTTTCCCTATCGATACCTTCCAGTTTTTCTTTTATTGCTTTCCTGTCATTATCTCCGCAGTTGCCTAACTTCGCCTCCACTCTCTTTCTTTTGCGGAATAATTTTCTCTTTTGCCTCTCTAGCCAGCTCCTCTTTCCTTTTGGCTGTGATTTCGGAGCATATTTTTCTAAAAATCTCAGCGTTTTTTCTTCCAAGGTTGTTAGTATTTCTTCAATTGTTTTATTCTCGAAAATTGTTCTCCATTCTATTTGGGCCATGTGCGATCTGATTGCTTCCCAAATTATAGTCTTGGAGTTCAAGTTAAAGGGCCCGAATTTACTTCTTTCCTCAATATGTGTATTGTCTTTTAATGGTGTCGTCAGATTTGTTGATATCTCGATTAAGTTGTGGTTATTTTTATATCAGCAATCAAGTTCGTGTTATTCGTGAATACCAGATCCAGGCAGTTATTTTTTCTGGTATTTTCTGTTATTTCCTGTGTCAGCATAAACTCATTTGTGAGAGCCATCAACATTTTTGCTTGCTCCTGGTCTTCTCTTGTGCCCACCTTGTCCTGATGAATATATATATTCCTATCCACCTTTTTGTATTTTATAAATGGGAAGTTAAAGTCTCCGCAGATCATTATATTGGGGGAAGGGGGGTTTATGGCCTTTATTAGCTTTCTGATGTCATCAATGGCCTCCGAGAATTTTTCGGTTGGGGTGCTTGGAGGTCTATAGATGACTATTACTATCACGTTTAGTTTTTCTATTTTCACTGCTAGGAGTTCCACATAGCTATTTGATTTACTTATTATCGTCTCTGTCATATGACCTTCCTGTATATATATAGCACAGTCACCTTTCCATCTCGTCGTTCTATCCGCTCTTAGTAAGTTGAAGCCCTCTATATTTATCTCTTTCTTATCAATACAATGTTCGCAGTTTCCACAATTTCCTTGGCAATCCTTAAGATGAGTTTCTGTGAGGCATGCGATGTCCGCCCTTGTTTCGTCCATAAATCCTTTCAGGTACGAAACCTTATTGAGTGATTGGTTTGGTCTTATTCCTTGAATATTAGCCAGGACAATTTTTATGTTCTCTGTTTTTCGTTGCCCTTTGTGCATTTCAAGTTCGTTTTCCTTCGATATCTCTTGATTCGTTGTCCTATGATCCTCCGAGAGTGATCCGTATATATATATATATATATATATATATATAATTTCTGATGAGGGTTTATGATCACCATTCTATGCCGGTTTTGTAATACATTTTTGCGATTAAAAAACCCTAAACTAAACTTCAGAGAACATCTGCGAATAAGTCAGAGGGGGGGGAGGGGACTCAAATACCAAAATAGCCTCGAAAGGCATTCCACTTTCCGCCGAGACGAAAACCGTGTGTGTGTGACACGCCGAAGGAGTTAAGCCTCGAGGGAGGGCATTCGAGATTTTCCCGCAGCTGTTAAATTCCAAGGACCTTTCTTTAAGTACCTCCTAAGGACCTTCCTTCGGTCGAGGACTTCCCCATTCAATCTGTCGATCAGACTCGGCGACTAGCTAGCTAGCTAACTAGCTAGATCTCCTCCTCTCGTTTTGTCTCCCTCTCCCCCGCTCCCTCCCTGCCTCTCTCTCTCTCCCCTTTCTCCATGGAGTGGAATGGACGAGAAACCGCTTTAATATATATCTGCTTTTTCCAATTCCCTTAATTGAAGCCCACTCACCCACCAAAAAAAAAAAAAAAAAACCACCCCAATTCCACGATTTCAATGGTTATTCGAAGGCATCTCCGCACGCTAAAACCGCACAATCCGAATACCTTAATAATGCAGACTATAAAACTGAAAACGCTCAATTCCTTATAAAGTAACTTAAGAAAACAAGAACACGATTTTTCTAACTATAAAAACAAATTCTCTTTTACTTACAAACACATTTACAATTAAAATGACATTCTTGGCACGGCTACCGACTACATCGCGTATTCGGGTCGCCGCCACTCTCTCACTTTTGCCATTTACAGTTTAGAAATGAATGGATTTTTTTTTCAAGTTGTTCGGTAACAATTAGAGTAGGACACACACACACACACTGCGGATCTCCGCATAAGCAAGATACCGACTATTTTAAATCCATACATCTAAAAAAACTAATTAACCAAAGCTAATTTAACATAACCTTCATGCCATCGACCCGATAAAGCCGCGATATATGACAACTGAGGACCAAAGGTTGTTTTCTATCGGTCATTAAAGAGCGAGGTACGGTACTGGCTAATCTAGTCTAACTTGGCCTAACCAAACGTAACGTAACATAATCCGGACGAACATACATTTTTTCCGACAGTAAAAATGTTTCTAGATTTTTATACAAGTTTTTTAATGCTCCAACACCAAAAGCGTTCTCACAAAAAAAATAAATAAAAAAAATACCCCACTACATATGTGATTATCACACACTCGACCTCCCTTATTCCCAGTTGCAAACGCGCGCGCACACGCACATCACATGCACAATATATAACACATACACACACATATATATATATATATATATATATAATATATATATATATATTAGTTGTCATTTTTACAAAGGGAACTGTGAATTGAATAAGACGGACATTTTTATCTTTCGGCCCCACACACACGAAGGTCAGAGCGCGAAGCAAGGGGTTATAATGTGGGTCAAACAATGTGACGTGACGTCACGGAGAAGAGGTCAACAGAGTAAAGAGAAGATTGGGAAAAGGGGTGGGGTGGGGGTGGGCGGTGGGAAGGGGTGAGGGGTTGTAGAGTCAGTACGTCGAACGTTCAAAGAAAAACGAAAGTAATGAAGAAAATGCTGTCAATGAGATGAAAAATGAATTTCAGTCTCGAGCTTATTTTGCTCACGAATTAGCTTCATTGAGAGGAATTAGTTTGGTTCAGTCATCGTTCAACATGCATGCATGCATGCATACATACATACATACATACACAAATTATCTACAATAATGGGAGTCTAGAAAATAATGAGCAATTTTTCTTTTCAAATATCAATCGTAACTTGTGGAAATCTTTTACTGTACGGTCAAACTACTTGAAATAAGGATTGAAATAAGTTGTTACACACACACACACATATATATATATATATATATATGTATATATTTATTTTTTTATATTACGAAGCTTAGGTAAACTAAATTAACATTCTAATCAACCGTTACCTTAGTGTTATCGAAATGAGAAGTACATAATAAATGAAGACGACGCAATTCAAAGGACGAAGAATGTTTTCCATTAAGTTCCTCATACAATGAGCGAGATACCAGTCAACATTTTCTGACGTACTCTAACGTGACTTAACCGAGCGTAACGTAACTTATTCGGGGGGAAACACCTTTTCCCGAAGCTGAAAATATTTCTACATTTTTTACATATATTTGTTTTGATATTCCGATATACCAAAACTGTTACTTCACAAAAAGAAATTACCTCGGTACATCTACGAGTACCAACCAACCAACCGACCGACCGACCGACCGAAGGCACGCGCACACATACGAAATAGTTTTTTTTTTTCATCTATTCTAAAATTATTTCAGTATACACAAGTTTCCGAATTCCAAGTCCATGAGCACTTTGTCAAGAAAATGAATGAATGTCTTTGTGATGTGATTGATCACAGTGAATACGCATCGTTCATAAATGGGAACGTTGGAACGAACATTTCCAACAAATGACATTTCCTTTTTCGAGTTTGGAATACAAAAGCACAAAGTGAACAATTATAACATTAATAAATAAACACGCTGGAAATCCCCCACTCAGACACAAAATTGTTCAAATGAAAAAAATTGCACAAATATCTGATTGACATATTTTATTTTATATATAATATATATATATGTCATTGTATTAACAATATCTGTCATATGGACTATAGTCTGCCATTAACCTTTTCATTTATATATATATATATATATTTTTTTTTTGACTGCAAAACACACACAGTATAATTAATGTAAAGAACGACGCTTGTGCAGCAGAGCGTCCGCACAAGATGAGGATAAAGAACGAACAAATGAAAATGAGGCACCTCCCAGGAATCGAACCCGGGATCAACCAATTGCCGGTCGGACACGCTAACCACTACACCAAGGTCCCCGATTAGTCAAAGTCGTAATTCTCCTACATACGAGCGGAATCGAATGCCCTGAGGGGGCATGAGAAGGTGTCCCCTCAGGGCACTCGATTCCGCTCATATGTAGGAGAATTACGACTTCTGACTAATCGGGGACCTTGGTGTAGTGGTTAGCGTGTCCGACCGGCAATTGGTTGATCCCGGGTTCGATTCCTGGGAGGTGCCTCATTTTTCATTTGTTCGTTCTTTCTCCTCATCTTGTGCGGACACTCTTCTAAACAAGCGTCGTTCTTTACACACACACACACACACACACACACACACACACATATATATATATATACACGTTCAGGGTTCATACACACCTGCAAAAATATCAGGATTTTTTGGATTTTTTGAGAATGAGGGGAATATAAAATATTTATGAAATATTTAGGACTTAATTATTTGTAAATATTTTATATATAATTTAACTATAAATTAATTTAAAATGTTAATATAAAATAATTTAACAAACACTATTTGTTTTACATTATATAAAACTCGTGCATTTTGTTATCTAGTATTAATTTTTTCAGCCTGCCATGGGATTTTTGCATGTTTTTTAATAGTAGTTAGAATAAAAATTAGGTTTTAATTGTTATATGAAATGTGAATTTTTTTTTACACCTTCTATGCAATTTTTATATAATTTTTAGCACACACACACACACACACACACACCACTCAATAACCAGACTAGAGGTCATAGTATGAAATTATTTAAGCCAAGATGTAGAACAAATTTAAGAAAACATAGTTTTACAAACAGAGTAATTAAGTTTTGGAACAGTCTGACAGAAGAAGTGGTGACTTCAGATACCTTGATTCTTTCAAAGAAGGTTGGATAGTTTGATGTCTGCAAGGGACATCTGGTGATAGTGTTTAAGACCATTTTTATTGCATGAATGGTACTAGTTTATTTCATATATATTATGTGCATTTAGGTGATCGATCCCACAGCTCAACACGAGTGTTGTGGGATATAGGGAGGCAGCATCTTGGGTTAGGGGATACTCTCTGTCCTTACACACCCCATTTAAAGAGATTCCTCTGCCGAGCGGTGCCCCCCATAGTACTGTGAGGTATTGAAAAACTCATGATCTTCACTTGCCCCACAAACACCTTGAACTGGGAGACCCAAAATGGGTGCACACACATTTCTACATTACTGTACAGTCTTTACAGCCACACCTACACTTCTCCTCCTAAGTATATATATTGTAATGTATATGGTTGTAAATTTTGACTTGGTCCGCAATCGATATGGACTGTGACTTATTTTTGGTTGGCAAGGTACTGGTATTGATGGATACCGTAATGAAATTGACTGGATTCCTTGGATCTGATATATTTGCATGTCGGTTATAAATAGATATAGAGTGCATGACTCCAGATTTGAAAAAATTTACTGGAGCACAGCTCTGAATTTACTTTTTTTCCCCTTACACCACTAGATAGGTTAATGATAGTAAACTCTTGAATTGACGACATACCAATTACAAATTGTTTTAGCTAAACATCATAATACAATAATGTACAGTTTATAACTCACCTTAAGTTTATTTATTCATTGCAGCAGCAACAGTGGACGATGTTAGACCTTGCATGTAGGCATTTGTTGTGAATTTACCGCCATGTATGCTTGCCACTGATCAATGGCTTTCTGTGTGATCATTACAGCAGATCTAGTGCCTGGAGCTGGACCCTCCTTCACAATTCTGCACAGCTTAGTCAAATGAGATGGCTTAATGGATCCTTTGTGTTCAACAATGTAACCAAGAATGGAGAATGTCCCTTCAGCTGGTGCTTCACTCCAGGCAGTTGATCCATCTTTATCAAAATGCTTTAATCTCTCTGTGATTCCTTTCCACAGCTGTTCTATATATTCTGTCAGCCAATTTATCACTGAGTCTTTTGTAAAACTACTTTCAGATCTGGTTCTGGATGGTCTAGCAACTTCAGCAACCTGGTAGTAATCAGAACGTTTCTTGATGTATTTGTAAACTTCATTTAGGATGTAATCCTCAGCTGTTAGTTCCTTTTGCTGCCCTGTGGTATCGTGCTTAAATTCAGAAACTACATCATTTGCATTTCCTCCATTAACTAATTTGGAAATTGTTTCTCACTCTTAACATAACAGTTTTCCCTCCTTCTTTATAAAACATATTTTCTACAAATTCTGCACTAACTGTGGTTTTTTGAGCTACTTGCAACATAATCTTTGTTACATAGGAAATCAATACATAGAACTTGGCACTAATTTCTTTCTCTTGTGGATGATCAAAAAACACACAATTTTCCACAAATCTGTCAAATTGATCAAATTCGTAATTAACCATGCGAGTATCAGATTTGAGTTTTGGTCTCTTAAAACCAATGATATTGTCAAGAACCATATTGGTATAGTCAAGGCCTGATCTCAGATTTGAAGAGTGATTCTGAATAAAGTCTAAAAGCTCACTTAGTTTACAAATTTTCTTCAATGCATCAACGTGGGCTCTGTTCACAAGATGCATTAAGTCCCATCGAAATTTGAAATTTTCTCCAAACAACTTTTCATTTCGTTTTTAAATGGCTCGTTGTCCTTACAAAAAGCCCCATCTCCAACCATTCCAGATACCTTGGATTTAATTGCTTCTTCAGATAGTTTCAAGTGATTAGGAGACTTCAACACATCAAAAATTTCATTGGCCAAATAAACTCCTGATTTGCTGCGTACTAAATTTATCCCAGCAAGTTTTACAGTCTTATCTTCTTCACTCTCAACTAATACAACTAGCATGCTTAATCCCAAAATTGTTCCAATGTCAGCTGTTATTGTTACTGAAGTTTGTTCTAAGAACCACTTTACAGTTTGTTCTTTAAGTTGATTATCTAATAGCTCACAAATTGTCTCGCACGCATGTGTGCTATGATTCAAATTTCCAACCTCACACCCTGACCTATGTAATACAGCTAGAAGTACTGGATATAGAGCCCATGCAGTGTTTGTTTTCATTATGTAGTATAAGATGTTGCCACATAAGTCTTCTATGCGTTTAGTAGTGTTCCGAGAAGATGTTTTCATCACTTCATAAACAGCAGCTCTTTGATGATGCTGAAGTTTAATTAAATGTCTCTTCAGGTGGGTTTTCAGATTTCTAAACCATCTCTCTTGATTTTCTCCTTGTTTGCATACATAGGTTAAATCTTTAACATTGAAGTAACCTTTTATGTTAGAATGTTTGTCTGAAGCACATGCTTTGGGGTCTGTGCAAGCTATGCAATATAATGTAAACATTTTATCATCAGAAGCATCATCAATATCTTCTTGATTATCATCATCTTCATCCTCAACAGCTATATCTACATTAGGCATATTAGTGTCACGATTTGCAATGTTTTCCATTATATCACTTGGTACTGAAAATGAATCATCAGCATGCCCTAGATCCTTCTTTTCCACCAATTTGAATGTAGATTTGATCAAATCATTGTTCAGGATTTCTTGTATTGATTTACACTTGCTTAAATGGGCTATGGCAATGTCAAATTTGTTGCTTTTTGCTTTATTAGATTTGGATGCAACACTTGAACATGAAGGCATATTTTGACTCTTCTCTTTATTAACCACAACAGCTTGGTGAGTTTCTTTTGTTAGGCGCAAAATTGCATTCAATGTCTTCTGGATTTGGGAATTTTCAAATTCCTCTAAAGCAGTTTTGTTAGTCTGATGCGCAGATTCCTCTTACCTTTTGTTTCTTAGGTGGAGGAGAAGCACTTTCTTCAGTCTGTGAAACATCTAGTGAAAAAGTTTCATTTTCTAGATTAGCAGTTGATGAAGTTGGTTCATTTTCTGAGATCTAGCACTAGCACATTTTGTGAACAAACTAAATGACTGCTTTGCCGTATCTCTTTGCTGCACTTCATCCTGGTATTTCTTTACTGCAATATCTAAGCTGTGGGCCCAAACTCTGGGACCTCTTGTATTGTAACAAATATTTTTTTTGGAATTAAAATGTTCCTCCCAGTTTTGCTTCTTTGAATATTTGTTCTTGCATTGACCACAAAAGTAACCCCTTTTAACACCCTCACTTTTCTCTCCAACTTCATCAATATTAGGATCCATTATTGATTATTGACTACCTGAAAAAATACAAAATAAGTAAGTTAGTAAATATAGTATGGTAAAAGTGAGTAAAAGTAAGTAAATATAGTACAATGAAAGTAAGTAAAAGTGCTTTAAACTTAGTAAAAGTAAGTAAAAGTAGGTAAGTAAAAGTAAGTTTAAACTTAACTAAACTTTTCAATTCTAGAGTCATGGTGGATTACTTAAAACCGCACAAGTAATTATCTGGCCAATTTATCAAACCTGGCCGAGATCAATGGAACATAGTCCAATCCTGATAATTTTATATTAAAAAAAATGTTTTAATAAAATTTTAATTATCAAAACATTGAAGCTTAACAAAAATAAAAATAATTGTTAAATATGGAATTACCAACTAAACTTAAAATAACTAAATTTGTAATTTAAAAAAATTGGTTTGTACAAGAACGTATACGCAAAAAAATTGCATAACGTCTAGCGGATGAACAAAACCCAAACCCAAATTTACTTTTTCTCATGGTCAAATTTACTGGAGCAATGCTCCCAAGATCCCAGGAATCTGGAGTCATGAATTAGAGTGTAACATATTTGTGGATAGTAGTCTATTATGACTTGATCCTCTGCATCCAGAGATTCTATCTTTAGTTTTAAATTGATAATTAATTAGTTTTAAATTGATAATTATTTAGTTTTGTAAAAATTGGTTGTTGCCAATGTACAGGCAGTTTTTACATAGTGGAACCGCCTCGATGGGCCGACTTGGCCCGTAGTGTGCCCACTATAAAAATTTCTTATGTTCTTATGTTCCTTGTGGTTCGGAACCCACGTAAAATTGTAGGTCCCCTCCGCCACCACGGAGGACATGCACAATACACAATTACGAACACAGTTAGGTAGACCAGCCATGAGTGGATCCTAGGTCTTTGTTGGTCTAAAACATTATTTATATATATATATATATATATATATATATATATATATATATATATATATATATATATATATATATTAGTAAAGTGGGGTAACTGGGCCCTAATCAGTTTAAGGTAAACTTCGTTATTTTTTCCATACATTTTAGGTACGTATGCATACAATTTATGGAAAACATTTTACTTTTGTATAACGAAATTTACCTTAAACTGATTACGGCCCAGTTACCCCATTTTACGATATATATATATATATATATATATATATATAGGTAACAAAAGTCCGTTACTGTAGGTGATTCCTCTTTGCTATGTAGAAAATAATTGTTCAAATTACATGCCATTCAGGTGTTCATACATGTTAATTCGATCACGTAAATTACACAACGTTACGTACATTTAATCGGTTTCTTTCCAGATAAAACCACGAACTAGTCAACATTTAAAAGACAACATACAAGACTGTAACAACATCAGTAACGATGTCTTGCATAACGTTCAATGTACCTTACGTGATCGAATTAACGTGTCAACACATGAATACCATATAATATGAACATTTAACATCTTTATAACATAAATAATCTGCTATGATAACGGTCTTTTGTTACTATATATATATATATATATATATTATATATATATATATATATATATATTATATATATATATAATATAGATATATATCTATATATATATTATATATATATATATATATATATAATATAATATATATATATATACAGTGAAACTTCAGTAAAATTATTCTCCGAAAGATAAAAATCCTTATGCTCCAGGTCACAAGAGGAATGGAGCAAATATACTTATAGCAGCGGTAAAAAATGAATAAAAATATACAAATAAATTAATAAATAACCAAGGACACACAAAGCTACTAAAATTGAAATTAGAAGCGCGTGGGTATTTAGTTTTCCAAAATGTCATCCAATGAATACTCGAAACCTTTCCAAAGACCAATA